>JAYJME010004021.1:0-11399 GCA_036873775.1 Costaria costata | reverse complement strand
GTGCAACGGGGGGTGGGGGGGGATCCCGGCCACCTGTGCAATAATCCCGTCGAAAACCCCCATGAGGGTCTACTTCTACAATAGCCCCCCCTAAATTAGCGATTTTCTTCAACGAACGTTTCATGGCTGTTCGACACTCGGAAGGATGCTCTGAAACAAATGTCTTCCAGCAATTTCTTGTTTGCGAAGGACTACTATCGAACCAGGAAGTCCGGGTGAACCAGAGGTACCGTACTTCAGGATGTACGGCCGGCAGCTGGTTTCAAAACCAGCGATTTCGTTATAGAAACGTTGGGGGGGGCTATCGTAGAACGACTCGAGGGAGCATTACACCCAACGCGTTCCACGATAGAAGTTGCACGTTTTGGCTTTTTCTTGTTTGTGAATAACGGGTCTCCTTATTGACGCAAAATCGTCCGAATGTCATTCTTGTTTAGCAACATGTTTTTTTTTTAATGCCTAATCCAAAGGTTTGCCCAAGAAGGGCTGCACTTCCAGCTTTCGAGTGTAATACGAAGCTCTTAAAAATGAAAAGCCTCAGAAACATTGGTGCACCCCTATCGTAGCATGGGTCTCCCACGTCCCATCCAATGGAGCACACAGGAGGCGTGTTTCGATAGGGGGCATATGGCCATGTTTTACCATTTCTTTCTATCTTCCTGACCGGGCTCCTTGACCGACGACACGCCCAGATCTCACCTTTAATATATCTACGGCGTCGTGCACCTAAAAGCCAATATTTTGTTGTTCGTCGCGTTGATAGGTTCGGTTTTGTTTTCGCCAGCGCAAGTGTTCGGGGAGGTAGACGGCCACCGAATCGAGGAGTCTAAGAAAATTCATGGAACAACATTCCTACCGTGACGAATGCTACGGTAAGGGGTGTGGTATTTTCTTCTTGTTTTGGGTTCTACACTTACTTGGAGGACTCTGTGCTCTCGTCCAAAACCCAACATTTTGATAAATACTGTGAGCATCATGGCCTACGGTAGGTACACAACGACGTATAACATATACTGCGAGTGTCGAGAGAGTGGAATCCCGACAACGTTTGGATTGAGGAGATCCGCCGTCCAGAGCGTATTTTCCCCCCGAAAAAGTGCCACCTCTGTCGTGGCCCGTGTTGCAGCACGCGTCACAGCTGGATCACGTATTCAATCAAGCATTCCACGCGGGTCACATCCCATTTGATATCCCGACGCGTGCCACTCTGGACGTACCGCGCCACGTTTTGGCTACCCTGATTTCTGAACGGACGGATCTCATTGACCCAAACCCGTCGCGATTCCGTTATTGTTTTGCATGTCCATAACTCGTTGCGCGCGCACGCCATGGAAGGGATGGCTCGTCCGGTTAATCTCCAAAATATATTTTCTAAAAGTTCGGCCTTGTTCCAAGGATAAAACAAAATGGTGCTGAGCCTACCGAAACATTTTATCAAACGCTCTGCTTTGGGAAAAAAAGGTGCGGAGCCTTCCAGGCTGGAGGCTTAAGCATTAACGAAGGGAGCACCCTTATCTTATCAAGTGTCTACCCTAGAAAACAGTGTGGAGTATATCATGTTAGCGATCGCCATCAGTCCCGGAACCATTCTACGATAGCCCCCTCACCTTTGTTTTTAACGAAATCGCCAGTTTTGAAACCAGCTCCCGGCCGTATCTCCTGAGATAAGGCACCCCTGCCCATCCTGGCGTCATCGTTTGATAGTCCTTCGCAGACGGGAAACTATCGGTAGATATGTTTTTCAGAGCATCCTTCCTCGTTGTCGAACAGCCATGACACGTTCGTAAAAGAAACTCGCTGGTGTTTGGGGGGGCTATCGTAGAAGCAGACCCCGGGTGTAGGCGTTCCCCGATATAGGTCCGTGGAGCACGGGTGATCAAACCGTTGCTGACTCTACGTTACAAGGGCTGCTAGCCTGAATAGTTATCACATTCCGTTCGTATGTCTACTATGTAATTTCGTCTTACACTTAGGGCATGGGGTTTGTCGTTCGGTTTTAAGCGTGCACTACTCCTAACGTTCAAGGTGTGTCTAAGGGGCATAGACCACCTCAATGAGAGGAGCGTACAAATAATTCGAATCCTTGCGGTTGGAGCATATGCCTCGCGTCTTAAAAGGGAGTTAGCGCCTGGTAGTATTTCTTCTAGCGGCTCAAGTTCACTCGCCCGAGAGACTACCCCCGTTATTTGGCAATGTTTCGATCTCTTTTTCTATTTTGGTTTGGTTTCGCAAGGCATGCACCACGCTGTGCCGAACAAATCCTTCCCATAGAGGCCTATCAGAGGATGCCACCCGGAAGAGCTACGAGTACAATCGAATTTGTTTAGCGATATACCGTGTTTAAGTATGAAGAAGCGTGCTAATATAGAGGCGCACCAATTGGTTTCTGAGGCTCCTCACTTTAGGAGCTCTGTACTCCGCCCAAATACTGGTTTTGAGCTAACCAAAAGTGCAATCCGATTACAAAACCGAGGACCTAGGTATACAAAACATCCAAATTGGAAAACAAGAATGACACCCTGACGATTTTGGGTTGAGGAGCAACATCATTCAGGAACAAAGAAAGGGCAAAAGTGCTACCTCTATCGTAGCACGCGTCTGAACTACACTACGAATGATTGTTACGCTGGGGCAACAAAACTAATACAGTCTGATTCGGAGAGAGTGGACGAGTCGCCCACCCGATTAGCCACGCAACACGGTAAAACCAACGGGGGTAACACGCCCTTACCGTAGCACATGGCGTCTCCTTCCGATTGAGGCACTGGGCCCCTTGAATTAGTGGCAGTAGAATTTCGAGCACCCCCCCCTACCAAACTGCTGGTAGTGTTTATGCAATGCAGTGGGCGTGTTGTTGCATGCCTGTATTTCCGTATATATATGTGAGCTAATCCATCCCACGAGGTATCTCTAATGTCCAGCTCTTCCGCAAACATGCTCCCCCGCTCCCAAATGGGCCTCGCGTTTTTTCTCGTTATCAGGTCCGAGTCAACTTCAAAACAGCATGGTGCTTCCTGGCGTAACAAACCGTTTCGGACTTATCGCATCGTTGGTGTTCATCGGTTTGAAGGCTGTGACATCGAGACTCGACGTGATCAATCTTCCTGACGGCTTCTATCCTGACAGCATCACGCGTGGCGGGGATGATTGGACGGCTTACGTAGGATCACTTGAAGGTGACATCCCGTACGACGAGAACATAATGCCGCGCCGAAACAATGCTTGTGTAGGTGTGGGTACCGGTTTCGTCGGTGACGGGTCCTAGACGTCGATGATACTTCCGCCGCGCCTAGAATAAACTATGGTTTCAAATTTTGGTTGTTTGACTACGGCCACTCTGTTGGTGCAGCGACTACTCCAAGCTTAGAAGAATCGATAGTAAACAGCTCTGACCCATGCTACGATAGAGGTGTTGTTCCATGATGTTTTTTCTGAGGCTCTTCACTTTAGGAGCTCCATGTAAACACCCGAAAACGGTTTTTGAGTAAACTTGAAGGGCAGCCCTATGAGAAATCCCTTGGACTAGGCATTAAAAACAAATCATGTTGCTACACAAGAGTGACATTCGGACGATTTTTTGGTTAAGGAACCCCCATATACGGACACAAAAAAAGCCCAAAAGTGCAACCTCTATCGTAGCACGCGTTCTCTCTACACGTCTCGTCCCGCCTATATTACTGTAGCAGCTATATACTGTTCCACTTCATAGAAAAGAGCAATGTCTTGTTAAGACCGCCTGTTTCGACTTGATGCCCGTCGCTGGTAACTTGAGGTATTCGTTGTAATGCCGATTGGAGCGCACCACACCACCGAGTCCACCGCCGCGCAGCCTCCAATTACGATCGGAAAACCTGGCGCCACGTCGACGTGTTCTCGAGTTCGCGCTTGATGAAGGCGTTTGTGCTTTTCAATCAAGCATAGCTGGAAAATTGTGAATGCCACATATCTACGGTGAGGGTGCACCAATTGTTTCATTGGCACTTCTGGCTTGAGGACCTCGCTACCTCTCACGCAAGCCCTGACCTCAAGAAACACCAAAATAATGAAACCCGTTCAAACTTCTCGTGGCCTACGTATACGGCGAAAACCTAAGGTCAAACTGTAACGATGATGGGGATAGTTTAGGAGTTGAGCAGCCACGTCAGTTCCTAACAAGAAATGGCGAAATCGTGTTGTAACTGCGTCGTGGAAGCACGCGTTGGATGGACGCTCTCGTCCTCAAATCAAGCAAGGACGTGGTGCTACGGTAGCAGAGAGGACCTTACGGCCTTATTTTAACCTATCATGGCCACTCGGAATAGTGACTAAAATCCCATTTGAATTACTGTATGAAGGTTTTTGTGCTCTTTGGTTTCGCAAATTCAAATCACCCACCATAGGGATTGTTCTTTACTGCGCTGCGCCGAAAGGGCCTAAGAACATTCTCAAGTGAAGAGAAAACACCTGACCACGGTAGTGAAACGCCACACACGGGGTACCTCCTCTAGCGCAGCCCCAGTCCAGTCCGAGCAAGAGCATGTGAACGCTCGTTGATCTCCGTCTACCTCTAAACGCTGAACCCATCGCTGTGCACTTGCGGCAGATGGGTCGATCTGGAAGGGCGATCTGTTCACCGGCGTCGGCGAGGTGGTGGTCGCCGGGGTCGGCAACACCGCCGTTGGTCTGGACTACGACCCTCGCTCCGGCTATCTGTTCGTCGCCGGCGGCACTACAGGTAACAGGGAAGATTCTAGATGTCAACTATTCGAACATTCACGCATTATATGGTAGGGGGGGGCTTTACACGGCTCCCCAACTCAACCCCTGGAGGACTGCATCCACGTTTGTGGGGCCCAACATACTTGAACATCGAGTGCGAGATGAATTGGTTTCAGCAGTAAAGCTACATGCCTAACACAAGGATTCATATTCAAAGAAAACGCCAACGTTCACACCAATGAAGGTAGAGTATATCGACCAAACGCTATCGTAAAGCCCTGAAATGTATTATTGCCGGCAATCCTGTTTTGTTTCTTTGTTAAGGGAGCCCCTCCGGTCATAAACCGGTTTTGCGAGCAGTGCTGCTACGCCTATGGTAACACGCGTCCAATCACGTTGTACCCCGCTGGGCAAGCTCGTAATGTGGTCAGTTGAAGCATATACCAGGTATAATTAATGGCGCAGGATACTACGAACTTAACTATGCACGTATCAAGGTGGTTTTTCCACTGGGGAAATCGGTGAAGGTTTAAAAAAAAATAAAGGTGAATAACCATCGACGCGCATGCAGTGTACGACAACGGTTGTACTGGTACTGTTCATTCTGAGTCTGTACACCGTTTTACCGTAGAACTGGTTCTAGTTTCTTCTATAATTTCAACCCGATCCACAACAATCCTGTAGCATAGAAATATTACAACAACAACAACAAAAAGACTGGACGCATGCTACGGTAACGGTGTACCAGCCATGTTATTCATGAGGCTTGTTCATGCGAGGGGCTTTCTAACACCCTCTGACACCTTTACGTGGGAAACCCGGTGAACGTCCACCATAACCTAAGGTATACGGAGCCGCCTTCTCCACATTGTATGTAAACAGTATTACGGGGGACCCTGGTTAATAGGACCAGATATTGTAAGCAAAAATAGGGCAACATGTAGGTTTTGGTGTCTACAGTAGGTTCTATTGTGTCTACAGTAGTACGTTCTTCTAACTATGGACCAGATATCGTTAGAAAACAAGAGGGAAATATATTGTTTTTTGGTTCTTGCAGTAGGTCCTATGGTGTCTACAGTAGGTCCTGTTAACTATGGTCCCCCATAATAGTGTAGAAAACGGATATGTTTTGAAGTCATATTCTCCTAGTGCTCCAGCTTTTGGACGAAATGTTCTAGTGCCCAATGTGGACCAGACAAGAGCGAATCTGAGAGGGCAAGGGCAGGAGACTGGGCTCGCGGAGGGTTGTGGTGTCCTTACAAAGGCCATGGGGTTGAGCTAGAACAAGCCATGTTCTAAGATGACAACGAGTTTGGGTGTGTGCATAGTTCTTCACTAAAAGAGCCCCCCGCAACTCAGAAACAAAACGCTCCAAAATGTGCTTAGAGCACGCGAAACGACGGCAGACCCATGGTACGATAGAGGTGTTGTTCCATGATGTTTTTTCTGAGGCTCTTCACTTTAGGAGCTCCGGATCACACCCGAACAACCGCTTTTCAGTAAACTGGAAGGGCAGCTCGATGAGCAAACCCAGGGAGTAGGCATCGACAAAACAAAATACTGCCAAGCAAGGATGACACTCCGACCGTTTTGGGTTAAGAAGTCTCTTCATTCAGAACCAAAACATCCGAAACAAGTGCAACCTCTATCGCAGCACGCGAAACGACGGCAATGATATTCCAACGAAAATGAGTGTAGTTCCAGTCGGTTGAGGGCTCCCGTCGGCCATGGACGGTCTGGCCGAGATGCCCGTAGTACGTGCCGAACAACCTGCGGAGGAGAGACTGGCCGAGTACATGTGTGGGATATTCAGGTCGGGGCGAGTTGATTGTTGTTGTGAAGGAGCTTTTGTTCAGCTGTCTAGGGTTGCGTGAGTGACAATCTGCATGGATAGTGCCCACTTTGTGAAGCCGTGCCGCCCGCGGGGTGTGCGTTTTCCTTCCAGCTTGGTCACGTTTGACATGGTCCACGTTCTAAGGGTTCTTTCATCTGGCGATGTCGTGGCTTTGGTGGGCGTTTCTATGCGTAATGGCATGGCTCGTGTTGCGTTGAGCCTGACACGTGCTACTAATTATACGATAGAGGTGTTGCTCCATGGTGTTGGTGTCTGAGGCGCCTTATTTTAGGACCTCTGTACTCTGAGTAAGCCAAAGGTGTGACCAGTTCAACAAACCCGTGACGTAGGTGTACAAACGCATAATATTGCAAAACAAGAATAACACTTCAACGAAGTTTGGGTTGAGGGGCCCCGTCTTTCAGGGACAAAAACTCAAACAAATGCTACCTCTATGGTAGCACGCGTCGCACTAGTTCGGTGATGGAGTGATTCTGGTGACCGATATGATGTATTACACGGCCGATGTCGGAGTGGCCGTGTGATTTGTTGGGGTTTTAACTTTGGTGAAGGCTTCTTGCGTGTATGTTTGGGTTTGTGTGTGTGTATGAACCCAGCACCGCTGCAACATTGGCCGTGCGAACTCCTAACCTATTGGCATTGCTGTCTTCGACGTCCATCCCTTCTAGTACGGCATCGTCTGTCAGCCCCGCATGGTGCAACGTAGCCACTGTCGTCGGCAAGGCACCAGAACACCCGCATGGGGCATATTCAAGCCAAATGATCTCGTCCTTTCATGAAAGCCCTCTCATGAAAAACAACTGTGTCGATTCATTGCTTCACGTTCCCCGCCCCCGTCCTGCCACAATTGTTTCGAAACCCTGGTTGAAGCCGGACCCTTGTACACCTTAATCCCCTTCGCCTGCTTCGTGCCTATCAGGTGCTCGAATCTACAATGCCCAGTTTGGTATCGTCGCCGAGTACACGTTTGCCGGAGACAACGAAATATCGTTCGTAAACGACGTCATCGTCACCGGTACCACCGCGTACTTCACGGATTCCTTTCAAGCCAAGCTCTACGCGGTAAGCATCTGCTAGTTGGCGGCTGGTGTTTTTTCTGACCAGCGGGGGGAAGGGGGGCGGGTTCAAAATCAAGGCAGATCTGTTGCGGCGACGACATCAGTTTTTCTCGTTACGACGGGCAATACAGTGTTGGAACATAAACGATTGCCTGCTTCTTACGTAATTTGCATATGGCCGTGTCCGCCGTACTTTTCATCGATCAAGTCAATTGGCACGGTGAGGTATATTTATCCGGTAGGCGCTTCCCTCCAGATGGCCGTACATAAAAAATAATAAACCAACAAAGTTCGTACGTACGATGTTCTGGGAAACTCTAGGCTCTGCAGTAAATGCAAATCCCGGTACCTGATGACTGAGTGCAATCGGATTGCCCTCACGGCGGTGGGTGGGTAGAGGAAACCAAGCATAAAAGGTGTCTCAACCAATGTATCGACCGAGAGAAACACTGGCGGTTCCTGGTAGCACAAGGGCTAGCCTTAGAGAACGATTGGGCCGAAGACGCTCTGACTGACCGAGATCCTCACCTCAGAAGATTTACAAACTCACGTTCGTGTCGTTCTATATGTGTCTAGTCGAATACCTTGGCCGTGGGGGATATTGTGAGGGTTGATTAAGAGTGTAGCAATGTTAATCAGAACTCGTCGTCTGAGGTGGGGGCGAACAGAGCTCTTCAAATGAAAAAGTCTCGGAGTCCTGCCACGATCGGGGCAGCGCGTGTTTTTGGCGATTATATTTTTTTGGCGTACAGGTCTCCTTAACCGCGGAACTACGTAAACGTAATCTCGGTTTTTGACGTATATGACTATATGTTTGTCGTGTACCTGTGTATATCGTATAGGATAAATCATGGGGATTGTTCGTCGGCTCGATCGATGATGTTTTCCCAAAGCCGGGTGATGGGTGAGATAGGGATATCCTAAAATGAGGAGACGACCCATGCTACGATAGAGGTGTTGTTCCATGATGTTTTTTCTGAGGCTCTTTACTTTAGGAGCTCCGTATCACACCAGAAAACTGTTTTGGGGTAAAGTGGGAGGGTAGTCCGATGGACAAGCCCATGGACTACGCATTTAAAAGATCATACTGTTAAGACAAGAATGACATTCGGATGCTTTTGGGTTAAGGAGCCCCGTTACTCAGAAACTAAAAAGCCAAAAAGTGCAACCTCTATCGTAGCACGCGTCAGACTCGGAAACAATACGGTGTACCCCTACCTCAGCATGCTTCTGGTGCCGTGTCAAAAACCCAATAAACTACTCAAAAAACATATCACACCCTCGCTGTGATATATGCCCGAATCCAACCCATAGCCAAGGGCACACAACGATACGGTTGACTTTCGACCCAAAAGTCGTCGTAACGTTTCCAATATGCTCATGCGGGTAGGCGTTTGTGCACACCACACGTTGTGGAGCAAACTCAGCTTCGAAACTCGCCTGGGAGGGAGTGCGGAGTTTTGTCGTGGCTGCGTGTTCGGCCGTGATACGTCGGGGGGCTCACGTTATAGCGCTGAACATTTTTTTCACTGGTGATGCTTGTCAACCGAGGAACAAGGTCTAGGCTAGCTGTAGGGATTAATCATTATTTGCCTCATACCTAACCCTGCAATGTCGTGCGTGGGGCGTAGCGTACCGTTTGCTCGGAGTAGGTTTGGATGGTGATGTATCGAGAGCCCTTCCGTCGAGCAGCCTCAGACAGTGCAAGCGCTACCCCCTACCGTAGCAGCAATCCCCTGATATATGGTAAGCACACCCCAACGCGTGGACTCCACCCGTGGACGTTAATACCCAGGTGGACCTGACAGTTGCCAACGGGGGATTGGCGAACGTTAACGGCGGTTCGGCACGAACGATTACCCTCAGCTCGGAGTTTCCCAACGTGGAAGGGGCGTACAACGGCAACGGCATTGAGGTGATTATTTATTGAGTCAGAATACCACACACAGCTACGATTGCGGCATGAAGATGACAAAAAAAACACTATTAGTTAGCGGTAAAATGTGCATTTTGTTATCTTTGTTTATTTTATTTCATCCAATTTGTTATATCTTCCCCTTTTTGTTTATCGCTTTCACCCAGCCGTAACTCAGATCTCCGTGGCCAGTTGTGTCAAAAACCAAATGCTGAAGTTGCTGGAAACCATACCCTTCGAAACGTTTATTCATGTAATGCGTCGTGCGCCAAACTCGGGGCACCGTTTCTTAGCGATGCGTGATACACTCGAGCCACGCCGTCGCTTGGCTTCCACGTGATGCTCAGGCCACCGACGACGGCAGCACTCTTCTAGTGGCCAACACGCACGCGGGGGCTATCTTCGCCGTTGACCCCAGCACGGGGAACGCCACCGCCATCGACCTCGGAGACGCTGATATCTCCCCCGACGGACTGGTGAGAAACCCGATTTTCGGTGCCGCCATACAATTTACCTAGAGCCCATTCAGGTTGAGATCGTAGTGTACGGTCTCGAACCAAAAATGTACGCTGCTGCTTTGGGGGCTGAAAAATAAAATTGTCTCCATGCCCGACGATATCTCTGAAATATAGTTGGTTTTTCTTAGCCTGCGTGTGTGTAAAAGCACCAACGAGGATTGAAATTAAACTAGCTCCGCCGACTGGCAGACCAAATAACCCGGCCGGCACGCGAACTAGGAACAGGTCGACAGAAACGCACGTGCTACGATAGAGCTAGCATTTCTTTGGCATCTTTTGCTTCTGAATGACGGGGCCTCACAACCATTGTTATTTAGCAGTATTTTATTTAGGTTAGTGCTTAGTCTATGGGTTGGTTCACCGGGCTGCCCTTCCGGTTTACTCAGAAACTGGTTTCGGGCGTGACATGGAGCTTTGCCGTCGGAAACAAAAACGGTGCACCTCTATGATAGCATGGGTCGCTACAGGGCAGGAAGGGGTAGCACCTCATACTTCTGACGTTCCTGACCTAATGAGCTCCGACTTGGTGCTAACGTAGGTGGGGGGGGCACCTTTCAATGCGCTTTGTGGTTGACCGGTCTGCGTCGAACGGGTAGTAGAGTGACTCCCCTATTGGTTCCGTTTTTTTTCCAAGCGTTCGTTGTTTCGCTTTGTTTCCGTCGCGATGTGCACCCGCCTTAAGGATTGTTGTTTAGTATATGCCGCGCCAAAATTCTATTGAGTATCCTCCCTTTTTTCTGGAGGGAGAGGTCCGTTCATGAGTGATTCTCCTGATCGGTCTAAACTTGGCAGCAAAAACCAGGGAAACCACCTTACCGTAGTGGTAGTGGTCTATATCGCACGTACTATATCGCACGTAACAGCCAACTTTGAGACAACCTGCAAGCAAACAGCAGTGATCTACTTATAACAGGTATGTAGAGCCTTGAAAAAAACTCACCGGACCCCAATCTACTACTTAACTTGATTCCGTCCAAACGTACACCCCTAACGCGCCAACGTTGCCGTGTTGGTTGTTGAGTGGAAGCTGTTTGAATAATACGTGTATTTCCTCTGCGTTGCCCCCTTTTCCGCCTGGCAATGTTTCCTCTCGTCCGTGCGTCGTCGACGTGTTGCGGGTGGTTGATTTAGCGACGTCGCCTCCTCTACCTACCGACTTATGTCTCCACTCGCCTCTGACGCGACAGTACCTCCCGTGCTTCGACATTTGACCGGCAGGTGCTACGCCAAAGCACTCTCTGGATCACCGAGAACGGCTTTGGCGGCGAGTCGCAACAAATCCAAGAGGTAAGAAGGCCAACCTATGCTGCGGCGGGGGGGGGGGGGGGGGGGGGTTGGGCACACAGTGGGGAAGT
>JAYJME010004020.1:0-11399 GCA_036873775.1 Costaria costata | reverse complement strand
CCCGCCCCCCCCCCCCCCCCCCCCCCCCCCCCCCCCCCCCCCCCCCCCCGGTACTCATATCATGCACGGCCGTAATCGTATGACCATAGACCCTCGCATCCCTAGTATGCCGGAACGGAGCACGTCGGGGTTTCACCGACCAGGCCGAGTGTGGCGGCGTTTGAAACGCGTATCCCCGTCGTCGAATTTATGCCGCGGCTGAGGGAACGGCACTGTGAGCGTAAGATCCCTTCGCCGAACTCGGACCATGGCCAAGGGGAACGGCGCACGAGGCGCGCGTTCCCTTCATCGAAATTGTTCCCTGACTGAGGGGAGCCGTGATGCCCACACTGGTTTCCTTCGCCGGTACTGCACCGAAATAATTTGCAACAGACGGGTGTAGGAGCCCGTGGGCTCGTAACAGAGGCAATTTGTGCTGCTTTATTGAGTAGGCTGGCAACAGGTACTCAAGCATCTTGCGAAACCAACGGAGGTTCCCCCGACAGTGCTGTCGGTGGACGGGTCGGGTGTCCCGTACCGCCGTCGAGCTGTCATTTTCCGGTGCAGAAAGTACCTGGCTGGCGCGCGTTCGGGTTTCCACTCGGGTCGTGGTCTGCGCCACTCCTCACCGAGACCGCTGATAATCAACACAACTGGGCTCTTCGGGACGTCGTCTTCTTTATTTCACCAGCTCTGCGGAGCGCAGCTCATTCATTCTGTATCAGTTGGGTATCACCGACTGAAAGGCTTGCGCTGCAGATATATAGATATCCTTCACAACAGTTCCATGCAGTTGGATGTGCTGTCTGTCGTACTGTGGTCAAACAGTTTTGTTGCAGCTCGTACGAGTATTGCTCTCGTGCGAGTACTCGCATTCAGCATGGAAAGTGTAAGGTTTATTTGGAGGGCAAGAGTAGTCGTTTATTTACTAATTTTCTTACCTTTTGTATGGACATGCTTCTAAGGCCTATTGGGGCGTCTGTGACATCGTTCCGAACGTGATTCACCCTACAATTCCTTCCCCGCCTGTATACAAGACCACATGCCGAACCCTAGGCTAGTTCGTCCACGTTTTACACCGCGAATTCTGGCTTGAAGACTGCCAAACCTGGCGGTGTAATTGCTGGAACAAAATAATAGCCGCGGTGCACAAGATTTACGAAGAGCATGATTTATTCATCCATACTGTAGCAGGACACAGGCTAACCCAAGTACAGTACAGACTGCATCGTGACTTGGTTGATTTTCTCTGCGCGTGGCGTATGATTTTGCGGCTTCACTGGGGAGCACGTTGCTTGTAAACGAGCGCCTCAAAAGGCCTTGTGAGGGCTGATTTTTACGTTTTACCAACCCCGATATCTATAAAATATGCGTTGTTGATTGCATCTCAATTAATATTTCCTCCTGGTTGCAACACAGGCGACACACCGAGGAAACGCAATAGAAATCATGGAAATTAAGGACAAAACAATATACGATAATGACATATAACCAGCTTGCAAAGTTGAGATTCGACGAAATCCTCGATCTCACAGCTGACGTTTTTTTCTTTTATAATAACGGCCCTTACCCATTGCCGGGAGTTACCGGGATTGGAGTCCGAGGTACAAAAGGAATTGTTGTGACATCGAGGATTTTGTCGAGTCCCATCTTTGCAAGCTGCGTGGGATACTTCGATCGCGAGTACTACGGGTTTTGAAGGAAACAAAATCTGGCAGCTGTGGATATATAATAATGACATATATCATGCTACTATACTCGTACTTATACTATGAGGAACGTGGCAGATGCTCCTCTATAACACCTGCAGCAAGCTACTGCGTCTGGCGGTTGTTCCCTTACAATTGCGAGCGAAAGAGGGTTTTCAACTTCACGGGGGCGAAACAAGATCCCGGCAGTTTCCATCAAAATATTGTATTCTCTATTTGTGAATGTAGTGTTCGGATGTGACAACAGTGTGGTGGACGTGCTAGTCCAGAGGCTTGGCGCAGGCCGCCGTTTGGCAGCGTTGCGAGCTTCTGTCAGAATAAGTGTATGCTATTGACAGGGGCTTCTCTCGGGTGGAAGATGAACAAGAGCACGGAATATCAGAGGAAACAGAGCTGAGCAGATGGGTTGGGCTGGTTGTGAGCTAGGTGGGTGCACCTGCAGCTACCCTCGATCTCTCTCGGCTCGACGTCTAGATGTACTCTACCACGGACCATTGCACGGATCTATCCAGGGCAACGATCTTGGGGTGCTTGCTCGGAACTGACCCGACTACCAACGATGGGCTACCATGGGTATTTCCTGGAACTATCTAAGTGCACGGCATAATGATGGCTGTGTAAATACCAAATACTACCCATACGTACGTGACTACGTACACCATTAGTTCAATAGTTCTCAATGCTACTGAGCATTGGCCAACTCTATGTTGCGCAACGCGCCCACCTACTACAGATGACTTTGCCACCGACCAGCGAGTAGGTGTTCGTAGGCTACTGGCTACTGCAGCTGTAGTAAAGTGCCTACATTAACACGACCCCTCGATGGAGGTGACAAAGCAAGTTTTCTGTTAGCCATCGAGTTAGATGCTCGTTCAACGTAGTCTACAGTAGCGTACTCGTGCTTGATACTTACGGCAACTAACTACGCCTTTTAGCATACGTCATACTGTATAATATGCAAGGATCCCCTTCGGGATATGGCTGATTGTAAATCCCAGGGGTGTCGCAAGTTGGAAAAGGGGACACAGGAGCTCTTATGGACACCGGGATGAGCCTAGGTGAGGTTCGCTGCTGCTGTTGTATGCTGATGTTGAACTGCAGTGACCTGAGGGGGTGCTTTTGAAATCCAGATAACTCGTGGGTGAACATCGTCCAGATTGCGTTCAGAATGGCACAAACCTCACACGCGCATACACACGCACACACGAAAGCATCGTTTGCGGCTGTCACAGACGGAAGACCTTGAAGGATGGCTGGTACTATACTATGGCTGCCACAACATCAACAACTTAGGGGATAGGGACATTTAGACAGCAGCAGCAGACAGCACGGCATCAAAGATACTGCAAAAATCCAAAGACTCTTCAATTGCGATGCTCTTCTTAATAATTTTGTGTGTTCCAGGTTACTATGAATACTGTTTTAGGATCCAACTGTAAGATGGCTCCCACACGAATCACCGTCCATGGCTGTTGCAAAAGGAAACGCCTGACGCGTGGCTGCTGTTGTGGCGTGTGGCTGCCTCGGGGTATACAGCCTTCGCGTGCTGGTGTGGAACAGGTACGGCAACATATTGCCTAACAACGAGGTGACGAAACCACTGGAGAGGGACGTTAGGAGCAGATCTACAGCCACCCTCACCAGTGCAGGTAGATACCTGGTACGTGTGTGCCATGGGTTCTTGTGTTTGTGCTTGCAACATATTTCACGGTGCAGATTCATGTATATGCAATGGTTCTATGCGCCATCCAAAGACATGTGCGTGCCATAATTCAATGGGTCAAGTGGTCGATCCATGTGCCATGTGATCCATGTGGCATACTGCCATGCTCGCATGTGAACACGCCAGAACCGTGCGAATATGGATTTCTATGGCACCTGGATGGTGGTGGCAACACGGAACGCCACCCCGTGGTTACTTGCCGGATCGAGCGAGTTTTCATGCTGAGAGCACGCGCTACGGAGCTCGGCCGGGGCCCAATCTTTGTTATGTGCTGTGAAGACAAATCGCAAAACATTTCCATGGCTTGCAGAACACACAGGTTTGACTTGGTGATATATTTGCAGATCATTCAGCTCACAACTGGAGACACGACAAAACATGTCGGTGATCCAGAGTATGTATATTTCTAGGTCGGCTATCCATCGAGACCATGAGATAACCAAAACACAGTAGCAAGGATCCAGGAATCTACGCCGGCAGACGCCAGGAAAGTGCCCGTGGGTCTCGTCACGGTTCTCACCACGGGCCTCGCCACGGCCCTCGCCACCGGCCTCGCCTCGGGGTTAACCGTGAGATTCGCCGCGAGCTTCACCGCGGTTACTCGCCGTCGGCTTTATCACGAGCTTCGCACCACGGACTTCGCCACAGGCCTTGCCACGTGCTTAACCGTGGGTCTTATCATGGGCCTCTCCGTGGGCCTCTCCGAGCACCACGGACCTCAGTGTCGTTAACCGTGGATCTCGCCGTGGGCCTTGCCGTGGCCCTCTCCGTGTTGCTTGGCTCGCCGTGGGCCTAGCCATGGGCCTTGGCGTGGGCCTTGCCGGGGGATGGATGTGGGTCTCGCCGTGGGGATTACCGTGATCATTGCTGTTGGGATTGCCGTGATCATTGCTGTTGGGATTGCCGTGATAATTGCCACGGCGCGCGCCACGGGCACTGCCCTGCCCAGCGCCATAGACGAGAACCTTCCGCGGTGCTTGGCATCGCAACCCGCGGCACCCCGCGAATTTTCATGGCACACGCCGCGGTTTCCCGCGGCTTGTCGCGGACACTGTCGCGGCATGCCACGAAAAAGGCAAATAATGTGCCTCCGTGGAACAGGGGCAATGTTATTTCAAATCTTAATTGATACGGTAGAGAGGAAAGGAACGCAGTAGCCACCAACTGTGGAGATGTCACGATGACGGTGACACCATCCGCTGTTGGGGCTGGCTGTCCATCGGCTGTTTGTGATGGTCGCCAAGTTGCATCAACACCGTGGCGTTCGACGCAACGCCAGAGAGGACACGTGTGGGATCCCGCAAGGCTTGCGGGATCCCCCAACTCGGAAGATCTCCTAACTCGCGACATACATGGTAGGCAGTGGTGCCGGTGATGCTGGGATTTAGTTGCTCCGCATCACCGCTGTATGCTACGAGTATACGGGAGGGGAAAGCCTTGTTTCATGCATATTTAAACTGACCCTATGGCGATCGTCGCAGAAAGCGCCAAAGTTGGATGAATAGCGTACGTGGTGTTGTCACTAGGACGGTCTCGTGCGGTTCTTAGGATATCAAACGTGCGTCTGTTTTGGCAGGCGGTGGGCTATTCTCTACAGCCGAATAATACGAGACGGAGAGATGGCAAACCGTAGGGGCGATGAATTGTTGCACTTTACAGCACAATTTAGTCTCAACCAAGGGTGCCCGGAACAGTCGTTTTTCGACACCTCATACCAAAAATGGTCGGAATGGAAAACCAACCGAAGCGCTGTGATCACAGGACGAGTTAGGAGAAAACGACATATTTTTCTTTCTTATTCTTCCACTTATTATCAATTGGATGTATAGACCCCCTGCCCCCTCTCCCTTTTTGTTTTTGTTTTGGCCCGTCACCATGATGGTTATCGGGTTAGATCATGTTGTGCGGCGTGGAGAACCCTAACTCCGCACAGGGGGGACTATCGTATCACGTAGTCTGAATATGGTAAGGCACCCGAGAGGCAGTTACATAGTAATACCCATTGCTGTCTCTGGAGCGGCCACACCAGAAAGTAAAGCAACTCATTGTTCGCTGTCATCCTTAAGCAAGAAAGTAAGCACAAAACGTGCTGAAGTCCTTCTTACGAGCGGGTTTGTAGGAAGCAGTTAACCCTTCGTGTGACTCGCCCAACACCTCACGGCGACTCGCGCTTGGTGCTAGCACTGTCAACCTGGTCGGTGAAAACCCGACGTGCTCCGTCCCGGCATAGTAGGGATGCGAGGGTCTATGGTCATACGACTACGGCCGTGCATGATATGAGTACACCACCCCCCCCTGTCCCTGTCCCGTGCCCGGACAGGGGGGTTCACTAAACCAAAGTGCTCCATAAATGGGAAAGAAAACGTAGAAAAAACGTATTTTTCTCCAAAAAAACGTCCTGCGATCACAGCGCTCCGGTTTGTATTTCATCCTGATCATGATTGGTGTGAGGTGTCGAAACAAGACAGTTCCGAGCGCCCTCGTCTCAACAGCTACATTAACGGTCTCGCTTTGTGTGCACTAGGTCTGCTGTAGCGTGCAATGGGTGTGGATCGATCAAAAAGTCTTGCTGTCAAGACTCAAGATTTGAATCGTACCCGGGCGTATCGGTGGTACGGTACGCTACACGAGCAATAAAGAAAAGGCAAGTTGAGATTTGCAGGAAACCAAGAAGTTCGAGAGTCGGTATACTAAAGTTAATGTACTGCTTATTCGAAGATAAGGTATGCAGCCTGGACCAGTTTTCCTGGTTACTATAGTGTAGGTGTTCTGTCCTGTACTGTTGTGATGTAATCAGTATCTACCCCCACCGTCACGTGGTGCGTATGTACACACCCGACACCTCCGGGTACTTCCACTGGAACTCTCCACTCTACCGTAGGCATGTTTAGGCGATATCCTGGGTTTTCAGGGTAGCTGCTTTATCTACTATGTTTATGTAAGGCAATCATTGTCGTTCGTTAGTTTTTTCCGATCGATGTGTATTACTCGCCTATCCTAACCTCAGGTTGTGCTGCCTTTCTTGCCCGTTGTGAGTCTCCCTACAGGGGTCCTCATTTTGATAAGGGATTATGTTTGTTTTTGTCGGGTGCTGTGCCGAGGGTTTTACTGCAAGAGCCAAGGCCATTGATACGCCGTTTGAGAGTCGAACGGTGCCCTGATTAAAAGTGAAAATTCGAGTTCGCCGTGATATTTTATTTTTATTTGTTTCGTAGTTGTACCCTTAAAAAGGCAATTTTCGGTAAGGACTCCAACTGGCCAGTTCTCAATGGATTTATTTTCGGGAGCCTAAGACAACCACATTCTAGAGACACAATATTCAAGATCGTATCGCGAGGGATTGGCCATTAAAGTAATCCTTGCCGAAAAAGGCCTCTAAGGGTAAAACTAAAGCAAAACATAGTAAGAAACATATCGCCACGAACTCGAATTTTCATTTACACTCAGCTCACGATTGGACACAAGCGGTGTGGGAGTTGTTGCCTAGGTTATTTGAGTAGAACCACCCGCAGCGCCCACAAACACAAAAGGTCCTTCTCAAATGAGGACTATGTACGGTATTGCACTCGTACAGAGGCGAGTTATCAAAAAGCGAACGCACGACAAAGGTGCCCCCTGCTGTATCATGTTCACGAGCCCGCGACGCTTATAGTCCGTTCCGGTACCCGCTATTGTTCTGCTATCGCAGTTGTGCAGCTTGTGATTTATAGATAGAGGCTGTCGACCGGTCGCGGTGCTCAAGATAGTTCGTGTATCGCTAAGATTTCTCTCGATGCTATAGTGAAGATCGCTACGACATGAGCTTAGTTGGTCGCTGTAGGCCGCACACGTGCCGTCCAAGCCCCCAATGGCATTGGTCGGCATCGCCTTGCTTGGTGATATGACAGAAGAGTGAGATAATTTGGTGGCTTCGCGCATGTCAAAGAAACAAGAACGCCAACAAATGGTGCAAGAGGACGACCGGCCACGTTGCTGACGACGGCCATGGTACTCGTGTCAAAGTTTCCCTCGCAGAAACGTGAGGGGTAAAACCTGTATATCCCTTCCACAACGCACGCAATGTATTTCGCCTTTCACGTACGTATGTATTAACGAATCCGCCGAGGAAAGCCATCTCAATGTGTTGGCAGCGCTCAATTAAGCTACGGCATATAGTCCATCGGGCATAGGCGTAGGACGCGGACTGAATCTTGGCTTCTACCTACTGTCCCTTAGTCTATCAACATGTGGTATGACACGGAATGCTTGATCTTGCACTTTTTAATACATGTGCACTTATACGTACTATACTCCATGCGGCGTGCACGCCCTTGCCCATTCAGCAAATTCCGTGGTACTTCACTAAAATTACAAACGCAGAAAAATCTCACACTCCGCCGGTCCAGCGTTCCGGTTGGACGGACATGCCAGTAGGTCGCGCTATTATACTGTACCATGACCGAGTGGGGTGTTGTTGATATACCTATGAATAGCCTCGAAGCCATACACGCCAAGATATATATCTATGCAAATAAAGCCACGGCTACTCGCAGGCAATGTAGAGACTCGCCTCGCACAAGTCGAAGTGGTCTACAGTATGTTCTCACCACGTGTCTCGCTATACAAACACACATGCAGGTCCCGATATACACCCTGAATAGGCACAAGTTACGGTAGGAGATATGTACCTTAACATTTCTTACGCTTCTCGCTTTTAACGCCCCTTAGACCGCACCTCATAGCTGACTACTATGGCCGTGTAGTAGGGCATAAATAATATTCCAATGGTATTGAGTACTTAGTACTGGAGTTCCTCGCTTGACATCCCCGTTAGTCTAGAACATGTCGGCCAAACATATGCTACGAACCCTGTCTAAGCACTCGTCAACAGCAGAACGGGGTTTCAAACGAAAACGCCTCGGCATCACGTCCGCATCATCAGTTATAATTGGCAGCATTCGCAAATGCCTACTGCAGCGGCTGCTGCGTAGTGGCGTGGGCCTCGCATCCCACCCATGTTTGCTTGTATCTCGAAAGAGAGCCGATGCTTCCAGCGGCGACGAAAATGCCTTAGAATTGTTGATGAAACCCTCGCCTGCTTCAGATGTTGTACTTAGTTGGCTGTGGCACAGAGGGAAGCAAGGGGATAAGGGTCGACACATGACGGTTAGGAGGTCAACGCGGCCCAAGGTAACACTCTTGTATTGTCCGGCGCGTTTCTTTGGCGTTCAATTCGTGACCTCCACTGGCGACAACGGGAGGTTATTTTGAGTACTCTGGGGCTGTATTTCTATTTGTTCGGGTAAACCCTCAAGGGCCGGGTCGGGTCGGGTCGGGTCCGGCCGGGTCGCGTCCCATAGCGTTGGGTCGCGTCGCGTCGGGTCAGGTCAGGGTGACCCGACCTTACCCGGGAGATTTTAGAAAATACTCAGCCCCGGTCCGGCCTGATCGGACTCGTGAGAGTTCTAAAACCTCCTGACCCAAACGGTGGATTCCACGGCATTCCGGATAACATCTCGACGTAAAGGAAGAAATCAACAGAGTTGACAATCTACCGGCTGGATCAACCAGTAGGCGAAGATCGCCTTGTACGTAACGTACCGCCGTCTTGCTCTGCCATGTTTTCCTTGGTCCATCGGGCGTACCCGGCATGGAACTGGGGAATTACTCTACACACGAGCTGATTCAAAAAAATACACCCAACGTTTGTCCGCCATGAATGTAGTTGCACTGTCTACTCGAATGCCACATATTTGGTGTCGTACGGATCCTCATGAGCGATGGAAGCCGGAAACATATCCAGTTTGTTTTGTTGAGGGCCTAGGGCTGGCGCTAGCGGCGAAACTGTGTCTCGACCAACCACAGGCCTTCACATAGCTCAAGAATGGTCAGGCGTTTACGAAGCAAGAATACCTTTTTTTTTACCTTTTCCCGTTGACGAGCCGGTTCCACGTGCTCCAAGACATTTATGTAAGCAGTTTCGGGCAAATATTCGACGAAATGACGGTGGAGGCCCAATATAAAGTCATATTTAACACAAAAAAACATCCTGTACTGAATCTAGAAATTACGAAGTAACTCCGAAATTGTACGATTCAACCGCACAAAAGCCCAAATTTTCCCGCCGTGTTTCGGAGATAATTCCTGATTGTTCGCGCTCGAGTTATATGAACCCCTGGCGAATTATTCGAGAATGTTTTTTTGTGACCCCTAACACCAAAACTCCTAAACAAATACAAAAACAGAAATAAACGACAACAAAACAAAATAACGCAGAAACCCACCCGTTAACCCTTTTAGCACTGCGAAAAATGTTTCAAACTATTTCCAAGTAGTGTTGTCCCCAAAAACCGTTTCCGGCTCTAAAGGGGTTAACGGCTCGGCAGGGTTTCACAGAACACGCGTGCAAACAATCAGGCTCTATCTCCTAAAAACGACATGAACATTCGACACTTAATACATTTGGGGCGATATTCTTGAATCAGCCTGTAGTCAGAAGAGTGGTCTTGGCCAAGTTACAGAAACTCTGTTGTAAATAGTTAGAAAAAATGGCCAAATTCTGGAAACATGACAGTAAGCGCAATACTTCAGTAAAGATAGTGGTCTGAGCGAATAATCGGAAACGGTTACAAGTTATTTGGATGAACGGAGAGTGTCGGTCACTCGGTTAATGTTTCATACGACTCACCGCAGTCGCAGCACAGGCCTGTCGTGCACCCGGAGTCGTCGCACAAAATGCCGGCAGCATCTGTGACCGGGGTGCAGTTGTTCGGGCAGGCGTGGTACGAGCAGAACGCTTCGCAGCACTGGGCCTCCTCGCAAGGGTCGTCCTCACACCCCACCTCTTTGGCGTTGTCGATAGGGGTGTAGCCGTCCGGACAGCCGATGGAGTTGCAGTAACCCGTTTCTGCGGCGGGCTTGCAGCCTTTGTCAGGCGCACCGCGCGAAACGAAACATCATCGAGAAAGATAGTAATCAGAACCTAATATGGTCGGCAAACCTTGGGTCTTATTTGCTTTTTTGGGACCATCGCGGGTCCTGATTGCTAAGCCCCCACCCGAAATAGAAGTTTGTCGAAATGGGACATGTCCTTGGGATGGCATGTACGCATGGCGCTATGGAAATATTGGGCAGGATGTTAGGCTGTCCGACGTATCCATGGCAACGGTCTACGGCGATGGAAAAGTGTGTTTTACGTCTTGACGGTGAATCTTCCAGGGGTAGCTGTGTACGCACTGTGGTTGGCTGTATTGGAATATGGACTCTGCAGTCCACTCTTACTAGTAGCTAGTTGATTCGTTGTCACTACCCTGAATACACTACAGCAAGGATCTTAGTCTAGATGCGGATAAATACGATATGCGGGGAAACTAGGTTTGCTACTTCCCGTCGGTATATTGTATATTCCAGATATATAACTAGCTTATCATCATAAGTATCAAGGAACGATGCATAGAACGTTACGGGGACGTTGCATAGAACGGTACAGGGTACATTGGACGGATTGTCGGCCAGTACGACAACCCGTAGAGTACATCTGCCCGTAGCATGGGCACTGTTCCGTGATGATCAGGTGACGGCCGCGCCCACCTAGATCACTCTACTCCAGGGCGTAAAATAGGCGTCCGGCTCGTGGTGAAATTACCGAACCACATCGCCGAAGGCGATGTGCGGCTCCCCGCAGGGTCCCCCGGAGGGCCGCCGGAGGCCGTTTTTTTCCAACATGTACGCGTCAATATACTCAAAATGTGTGTCTAACCCGCTCGGTTTATCCTCTTGTATACGTGGTGTCGGCTGCCTTAGAATGTTCTGCATTTTACGAAGAAACGAGGACAAAATTACGTTTAGAAATCATCTGAGATATCGTTAGCAGCAGATGTGAGGTGCTTGGATACGTAGGCGCCACATGCCACAGTGTCTCTGGCCTGGTTAGCCTGTTGAACAGATCCTCGTTGCCACCAACCTGAGTGGGTCATTGTTACAGAAGAACATCGTTATTACTCAATCTC
>JAYJME010004019.1:0-11401 GCA_036873775.1 Costaria costata | reverse complement strand
CGTCTCGTTGTCGTCCACTCACCCACCCACTCGCCTACCCACCCACCTACCCACCCACCCACTCACCCACCCACCCACTCAATGGCTGTGTCACTTTCCCACCCTCTCAACGAATCAGCCAACCACTAACAATCAACCAGCAAACCAACCAATCAATCGATCATTCAATCAACAATTCCACATATCAACCAATCAATTCTCCATATATCAACCAACCAACCAATCAATCAATCAATCAACATATCAACCAATCAATCAATAAATCCATCAACCAATCAATCGACCAATCAATCAATATGTTAAATCGGCCAATCAATCAATCAATCATTCCATCAATCAATCAACCAAACAAATCAACCAATCTGTCAGCGATTTCATCCGCCAAATCAATCAATCGATCAATCAACCAGCCAATCGATCAATTAGCCAAGCAGTCTACCCCAACCTAATCAATCAATCAATCAATCAATCAGTCGACCTATCCACCAACCAACAATCCAGTCAGCCAATCCACCAATTAACCAACCGACCATCGAACGAACTGACCAAACAACGATCCAACGATCCAGTCAGTCAATCCACCAATCAACCACCGACCTTCCAATCAACCAACCAATCAACCAATAATCCAGTCAGTCAATCCACCAATCAACCAACGACCATCCAATCAACCAACCAATCAACCACCGACCATCCAATCAATCAACCAATAACCCAGTCAGTCAATCCACCAATCAACCAACCAATCAAACGATAATCCAGTCAGTCAATCCACCAATCAACCAACGACCTTCCAACCAACCAACCAACTGATCTACCAACCAATTGACCAGATTCTGGGAAGTGCTATCAACAACGTTCACGAGGACTGCCCGGACGAGCAGCTGCTAATCGGAACTAGGAGTGCCGACCTTGCCGAAGAGTTTGCTGAAGCCTTGGCGGCCAGAGTGGAGCATTTCGTTCGAATGCTGTGCAACAAGGTGGGCTATTCATATGCTGTGGTCGTTTTGGCGTTCTTTCTTTTCTTGTAGCTTTTTGTTGTCTGTTGTTGTTTTTGCTGCTGTTGCTTTTTTGCTTTTTTGCTGAAGCCCTGGCGGCCAGAGTGGAAAATTTCGTTCGAATGCTGTTCAACAAGGTGAGCTGTGCTCTTTTTCTACTTGTTGCTTCCTTTCTTTTTGCTTTGTTGTTTTTGTTTTTGCTTTTCGTGTTTTTTCCCCCTTTTTTTTCGTGTTTTTGTGTGTTTTTGTTTCTTTGTGTTTTGCGTTTGCTTTTTGTTTTGCCCTTTTCCGTTTTTTTTTCTCGCGATTTTGTTCTCGTGTTGATGCTATGTTATGGTATCAAGCTGCAGTAGGTCTAATGCTGAATTGTGCTGTGCTGATGGCGTGTTGATGTTGATGGTGTGTTACGATTAACCATATGCAAGTGTTATGTTATTGTTGTGTCGATGCTATGCTACTGTTATGTTAATGTTCTGTTGATGCTATGTTAATGTTATGCTAATGGTATGTTAATGTTAGTGTTGTGTTAAAATTATGGTGTCCTGACGTTATGTTACGGTGTGTGGTGTCAGGAAGGATATCTTTAAGGTTATTACGTCAAGGCTGCCACGCCAAGGGTTATGGGTCAATGTAGGTCAACCTTAACCCCTTGACAAGATCTTGACGTTTCACGTGCTTAGTATTTACATATGTTATGCTGATGTTATGTTACGGTGTGTGGTGTCAGGCTGAAATGGTATGTTATTGTTGTGTTCTTCTCGTGTTGATGCTATCCTGATGTTATGTTAATGTTATCCTGATGGCATGTTAATGTTATGTTGATGTTATGTTATCCTAATGCTATCCTGGTGCTATGTGGTGACAGGCGGAAAGCCTGGAGGTGGCGACCCTTCCGCACGAGGCAGCCAACAGGGCGCACCGACAACACGCAGCAGCCATGCAGGTGATGCTTTCCAGTAAGGCTATCGTGTCAAGGTTAGGTTAGCTTTAAGGTTATACTGTCAAGGTTATTACGTTAAGGTTGTTTTTTAACGTTATGCTGCCAAGGTTATCTGTAAGGTATGATGCCAAGTTTATCATGTTAATGTCACCATGCCAAGGTTAACATTACAATGTTATCTGTAAGGTATCATGTCAAGGTTAACATACCAAGGTTATCATATCAAGGTTATCATATCAAGGTTATATGTAAGGTATAATGTCAAGGTTATTGTGTCAAGGTCATTGTGTCAAGGTTATCGTGTCAAGGCTACAATATCAACGTTACCATGTCAAAGTTATCATATCAAGGTTATCTGTAAGGTATAATGTCAACGTTATCGGGTCAAGGTTATTGTGTCAAGGTTATCGTGTCAAGGTTATCATTGCAAAGTTTTAATTGCAAGGATATCTGCAAGATATAATGTCAAGGTTATCATGTCAACACTAGCATGTCAAGGTTATTTTAATCAAGGTTATCGTGTCAAGGTTACCATATCAAGGTTATCTGTAAGGTATAAAATCAAGGTTATGGTGTCAAGGTTGTCATGTTAACATGCCACGGTCATCATGTCAAGTGTTATCATACTGTATCGTGGTTATGAGGTGAAGTGGCCACTTACTTCGCTTTTCGACTCACGTCGAATTGTGTTTGATCCCGCCATGTTTGCCCAGTAACCTTCATTTTGTCATTTTGCCATGTTTACCATGTTGCCATTTTCTCTTCTTTTTTTATTTCGCCTTTTGACCATTTTTTTCAAGCGGCCATTTTCTCTTTTGTCGTATTCGTGTTGCCACGTTTGTCATGTTGCGATCTTGTCTGTTTTTTTTTTTGTCATTTCGCCATTTTGACATTTTATAAGTTTTATTTAGTCAATTCGTCTGTTTTTTTCATTTTGTCATTTTGACAATTTTCTATTTTGGCATTTTGTCTTTCTTTTTTCTTCGTCGTTTTGTCGTTTTAACGCTTTGCCATTTTGACCTTTTGTCCTCGCGCAGGCTAAGAAGTCGGGAGGAGCAGGAGCGGCGGCGGTTCCGAACGAGGCATTACCTGGCACCGAGTCGGCAGGGTGGAACAACAGCACCATCAACAGGTAACCATTATTGCGGGGGGCCATAGTTAATAGGACCTACTGTAGACACAATAGGACCTACTGTAGACACTAAAACCTGTATATTTTCCTGTTGTTGCTAACAATTTTTGGTCCATAGTTAATAGAACCTCCTGTCGACACAATAGAACCTGCTGTAGACACCAAAACCTATATATTTCCCTCTTTTTGCTAACAATGTTTGGTCCTATTTTACTATGGCCCCCCGTAATAGTACTATCGTGGCATTGCATTGTCTAACCTCCTTATTGCCTTTACGATGTGTTATCTCTGTGTCGTAGAATATTACCACAGATATTGTATCTTTCTAGGATGAAGAATCAGCACGAACACTGGGTGTGCTGTATGTGGACGGCTTAAGGCGAAAAACACATACATCGGGGTGGTGCTTGTCGTACGCTCTCCTGTCCCGACCTCTCGTCTCGTCTTGTAAACGTGTGTGGGAAGAGCCGGTACTGTCCGTACTACCAATAGGTACCGGTACCAGGTATATCTTGTTTTGTTTTCTGGTGATGGAGAGGTAGCACTGTTGTAGTCTACGAGTATGATGATGGCAATACCGCTACAAATAGGTACCGGTACCAGCTATATCTTGTGACAACACCACAACCGATAGGTACAGACGAGTCACCAACAACTAGGTATGATACGTACAGGTCACCAATAGGCACCTAAAAGGTGTACATACAGAGTATTGGCAGTCTTCAACAGACCCACACGAGCATGACCAGTAGGCACATACCGTAGTTCACCAATACTGTGTCACACCCAGTAGGTATGTGTCACACCCAGTAGGTCTTTGTCACATCCAGTAGGTCTGTGTCACATCCAGTAGGTACGTTGAAAATGGCGATGCAAGTGGATAGAGTTGGTGTTTGATCTCACATTAGCTCATTGCCATTGCCATGCTCTAGCCCGTGGTCCCGAAAAGGTCCCAGGTATGATACAAGGAGTCAGTCCACAGGTCGGCAGGGAATAATAATAAACCAAATAAAACTCAGTCAAGTCCACGACCTATCATATTATACAAACACAAACAACCTACTGTACAAACACAAACTATTACGGGGGACCATAGTTAATAGGACCTACTGTAGACACAATAGGACCTACTGAAAAGACACTAAAACCTGTATATTTCCCTATTTTGCTAACAATATTTGGTCCATAGTTAATAGGACCTACTGTAGACACCAAAACCTATATATTTTCCTATTTTAGCTAACAATATTTCGTCCTATTGACTATGGTCCCCCGTAATACCTATTGTACAAACACATAAAGGAGACACACGTCACACCCGACAGCACATGATGAATCGTGCACGACATGTCACTATGCTACAGTAGATAGAGTACCGAAGCACGGCAGGCAGGATGGGCCCTCTATACACTTTTTTAGGTACGGGCGGACCAACTACGAAAACAAGCGCCTATTAATGCATATGGTACTATAACTTGTACTGTTCGAATACTCTCCGAATACTCTCCTGCTGTTGTCCGAATAATGTTTGAGTACTGTCCGAGTATTGTCCGAGTATTGTTCGAGTACTGCCCGAGTATATACTGTCCATAATTCGCTTGCTGGGGGCTAGCGTTGGCCGTGCATCCCTTACATGCAGCCATGCTGTCGTATGTGTGTAGCCTAGCCCAGTGTATTAGTAGCAGCCTAGTCTTTTTTGTCCTTAGCCCCGTTGTGACGGCACCCTTTTTTAGGGAAAAACAACTCGGAATTTGTGTGGGATAAGTTTTGCAG
Organism: Costaria costata; assembly: GCA_036873775.1. Classification (NCBI taxonomy): domain Eukaryota; class Phaeophyceae; order Laminariales; family Agaraceae; genus Costaria; species Costaria costata. Next base: position 6,558 of record JAYJME010004019.1, on the reverse strand, counting down.
TAGTATTAAACCTACCGGTGGTCTGTCAGACTAATAGCTTTCCCTCGCTCGCGGTGATGGCACGATGTTTTCTCACCAATTATGTCTCTAACTTGTCGACGTCGTATTATATTGCTGTTGCTCCTCCGGTGTGGTGTGGTGACGGCTACTGAATGGTGCTGGTGCTGACCGAATGGTGCTAACCGAATGGTGCTGACCGAACGTTGATGACCGAATGGTGATGACTGAACGGTGGTGATGGTGGTGCTGACCAAATGGTGATGGCTGAATGGTGATAACCGAATGGTGGTGGTGGTGGTGGTGGTTGAAGCCTGACGTCTGTGGAACGCGTGCTAACGAACCTGCTGACGTCGCTCAACACGCACCCTTCTGGAGTCGTGGTCTTCGATCGTCTCATCGTCCCGAAGGAGGTATGTATGTGCATTATACTTAATAGGTTCCATCCACTTTTAATTAGGTTTACAGTAGCTTATCTATTACAGTACTGAAGCTTAGAGTGGGTTCACACATTTAATTTCATACCAGTAGGTATCATTCACAAACGTATGGTAAGTAATACTGCTACGTATGTACCAGTATGTGATTTGTTACACAGCAGTAGTTTTTATGTATATCATACCACAATGACAACCCTGGTGAGATGATCGATCACCTCATCGTCCCGAAGGAGGTATGCATGTCCATTACCCTTACAATGGGTTCATTACACTCACAGTAGGTTCATTACGCTTACGGTATGTTCAATATATATAATACAGTATTATATTTTCTCTTTTGGCGTAGAGTATTGTAGCTTGGAGTCGGTTCGCTCATTTAGTTTCGTACCAGTGGGTATCACTACCAAAAAGTACTGGTAGGGCAATATACGTTGCTACGTAACTCTGTATGATTTGTTAATCAGCCATGTTTTTGATGGCTATCAAAATGACAAATCTGGTGAGATGGCCGATCACCCGAGAGGATACAGCATGTCGGTCGCCTTCCGACATAGACTTACACTTTGTTTTCCACTATAACGGGGGACCATAGTTAATAGGACCTACTGTAGACACAATAGGACCTACTGAAGACACTAAAACCTGTATATTTCCCTATTTTTGCGAACAATATTTGGTCCTTAGTTAATAGAACCTACTGTAGACACAATAGAACCTACTGCAGACACCAAAACCTATATAATTACCTATTTTGCCAAAATTGTTTTGGTCCTATTTACTATGGTCCCCCGTAATATTATATAACTCGACTGCCACACATTAGAACGGACGCGTGACGGGTCATCGTCTTAAATACGTATAGCACCTTTCCCCACCCCCTGCGTTGCCCTCACCTGCCTACCTGTCTCATGTTAACTACACGTTGCTCTTATATGTAGTGGGCAATATACACGGGGTAGGTTTTAGTATGCTATATAGATGGGGCATGCCGTTTTGACCGCGCTTAAGTCCCGAATTGTCTTAGCTCGGGGTACCCACTATTGTGTGTTGAATATTTTATACCAGCTTTCCCTACCCTTTGCCCTCGTCTTCCTCCCTGTCTAATGTTGACCCCTCTCGTTGCCCCCCTCCGTACGCCTCGAAAACCGAACCTGTGGCGCAGTACGTACGAGAAAGACTGCAGCACTTCTTCCGGAAACACCTTTACTCTGTAACGGTGTTCGATGGAGGCGTTGTCGAGCGTCCGACCGTTACGCTTCGAAAGCTCTTGACCTGCTCGGCCGTCCTGCAGTCGGCCCTCGCTCGAACCGACATCGATTCCGCCGCCATTATTCGCCAGGTGTGATGGGGATGTTGGGATGATGGTGTGGTGTCGTGTCGTGTCGTGTGGCGTGGTGTGTGGGGGATACACTGTAGATTTTTTGTGGGATTATTATTTGCATACTACTTAAGATTTAGTGTGGGATTATTATTTGCAGTATGAATGGTACAAGGGTTAAGAGCGCTTGGTTTGGCTTGTCACGGGGTGCTCTTAAATTGGGGCACCCACTGTATACAAGGGATGGCAGTTTCCTGCGGTAAAAACAGTTATCTGCCAGTAATTACGTAAAATCAGCTTTTGGAGTTACCTACAGCAGTTACCGCTAAACCGGAAGTGCGTTTTAACCATCTCCCCGGGGGGAGCTGGACTGTCTGAAATTCGAGTGGGCTTTCCATTATGTATGTGGGCTTTCTTTACCAGGGGATGGTGACCGCAAAACGTTACAGCATATTTTTGGGTTACCTAACGCTGAAGTGTGTTACCGGTAATTACCGGTATGCCACATATTTTCGAGTTACTTACCCGCCGAAGTGTGTTACGGGTAATTACCGATATACCGCATACTGTTTAGTCACCTACCGCAGAAGTGTAGCACCGGTAATTACCGGTATACCGCATATTTTCGAGTTACTTACCCGCCGAAGTGCGTTACCGGTAATTACCGATATACCGCGTATTTTAGAGTCACCTACCGCAGAAGTGTGGCACCGGTAATTACCGGTATACCGGTAACTGCAACCCCTGCTATATACCCTGGTACGTGTCAGGTGTTGCTGGACGAGTGCACGGATTGGTCGCGCATCCACGGCAAAAAGGGTTCGGAAGGAGGCGGAGGCGGGACGGGGAGGGGGGAGGGGGGGCGCGGGCAGCAGAAGAACGTGTTGGACCACATTTCCAATTGGTGAGCGAGACAATTATTTATTTTAAAATATTGTTTTGGTTGATGACCTTAGCAATTCACATTCACATGTTGGACAGATCATCGATGCCCACTTTGATCTACTGTAGATGATGATCTAGATCTATCAGGGCAAATAGATTCCTGATGAGTAGGGTCTAGCTCAATGTTTCCGGGTGGGAGCCGTATATTCTGCATGATCTAGGACATGTTTGCTGGGTTGGATCTGTACGGTACAGATCCTGCACCACATATCGTACCGACAGGTTAGGATCTAGGTGATGATCTAGATGATCTAGTTCGTGATATGTTAACAGATCGTGATCTGTCCGATTGTTGAAACGTTTGGGATTAGTTTTTGATGTTTGGGTTAGGGTTGGGTTTTGTCTGGGCTGGCGTGGTTTTGGGGTGGTTTTAGATTCGTTTCGGATTACAGTTTACAGAGTAGTTTTGGGTTTGTTGAGGTTGATTTTGGGCTTGTTTTGGGTTACTAGTATTGTAGTTTGGAATCAGTTTGGATAACTTTTGGGTTTGTGCTGAAGTATTGTTGGATTACTTTTGGGTGTGTTCTGGCTTGGTTTTGGGTATACGAAATGTACTTTTGGGTTTGCTTTGGATTGGGTTTGGATTTAGTTTTGGATTCGTTTTGGGCTGGGTTTGGGCAATTCTGTTTTCGCGTTTGGATCATTTTTTGGAATTCATTCAAAAAAAAAATCCGCTGTCTGCATCCGTCCGTCGCGCGTGTCTGTTTATGTTTGCAAGAGTCTTGTTGTACCATGTACCTGTGTTGTGTTACCAGGCACGTGACATTTTTAGAAAGGGACTTCTGCAACTATTACAGGGGGCATAGTAATGAGAGCAACTATTTACATTCCATCGACAGCAGCTCCTAACAGCAGTCCACACGCTATTCCGCTAGCCCTACCCCTACCCCCAACCCTATTGTTGTGCACCTATATACTAAGTGGGAGCAGGGTGCCAAATGGGATCAGGTCCGGGCGGGATCAGGGTAGCGGTGTTGACCAATTAAAATGGAGGTGTGGTCTATTCAGCACCCCGTTTCAACCGTTTCAACCCTTGAACACAAAAACACAATATAATAGGGTGTGGACTACTGTAGTTAAGTGCTGCAGTCCCTAGGTCGTAAATAGGCGCCATCCATAGTAAGGGTTTACTAAAAATAGGAGCATACTAAGTATCTGTTTTTTTGGGTCCATCGTGGTTTCTGATGACTATGCCTCCCCGTACTAGTAATCGTGGTGTGCTAAATCTGCCGCTGCCTTTTATGTCTCATGCTCGTCTGTGTCTGCTTGTGTCTGTGCCTGCTTGTGCCTGTCTGCTTATGTCTGTCTGCTTGTGTCTGTGTCTGTCTTGCTTGTGCCTGTGCCCGCTTGTGTTTGTGCCTGCTTGTGCCTGTGCCCGCTTTGTGTCTGTGTCTGCTTGTGTCTGTGTCTGATTTTGTGTCTTGTGTCATGCTTTTGTCTGCGTGCTTGTGTTTTGTGTCTGCTTTTGTTTGCTTGCACTTTTATCTGTGCCTGCTTGTGTCTGCGTCTGCTTGTACCTGTGCCTGCTTGTACCTGCGTCTGCTTGTACCTGCGCCTGCTTGTACCTGCATCTGTTTTGCTTGTGTTATGTTGTGGTGGCAGGTACGTGAGCCTTTTGAAGGGAATGTCCCCCGGCGGCAAGAGCAGCGGTATCGTCTACGTGCCGGCCCGACAAGGCTTCGTGTCGTCTTCGAGTGCCTCGGCGGGGGGAGGGCCGCCGGTGGGGTTGTTCTTCGACCTGCAGGAGCTCCGGGTGCGTTTGTTGCCCCCGTTTGCTCTCCCACTCCGAGTATACTCTAGCCTTGTGTATTCGCTTGCTTGCGACCCTTGCCACGGCAAGAGTAGCACTTGATGTACATGAAGCTCATCACTTGAGGAGAGCTAACTCTAAATGTCTCACCCAAGAACCGGTTTTGATCAACGTAAAAATGGTTACCTGGTAGCTCGTTAAAGTAACGATCTAGCGGGTGGAAAATACGATATTTTTGGAAAGCTCGTGATATTTTTTTCTGGCTCGAAAGTGCGATAAGGCATGCCCCTGCCGTAGCGCTTGCCTTGTCTGTATGGCTGCAACTTCTAGTATTAGTGCGGGAACGGTACCATCCTACTATTTCTGTCCTCGCTTGAGTAGCTGTATGTACTATACCTCCCACCCCCCAACCGACTTTCAGCAAAAAAGGAAGCTATTACTTTGGACCATAGTAAAATCCGCTCCTCTCACAGACACAAAAACGCCTCTATATATTCCCCTATTTTTGCTGACCATGTTTGGTTTTGGTCTTCGTTACTACAGTGTACGCGACAGCAGTTAATAAGCTCCTATTTTGACTAAGGCTCGCGGCTTATTTTGACCTCAACGTTGAGGCTCTCAAAGGCTATTATATAGCATTTAGAGTGGCGTTCGTCGCTGAGCACAAATGCTTAGCTGTAAGTTCTTATTTTTTGAAAAAAACTCAGTCTGGAATTATTAACTCCCAAAATTCTTAACACATGTCGCGTACTGTATGATATGGTTGATAGTAATAGGCCCCGACACACGATCCCACGGGGTAGGCATGTAACGAAATCTGTAGTTCGTACGAGTAGAGTGTGTGTGTTCTTCACATTAAACCGTTCTTCTACTCGTCGGCGTCCAGCACACCCATTGTCCGTGCTGATTCTTCACCCTAGGAGAAACACGCTCTGTGGTCATAAGCTATAATACGACGCAGAGATAATGCATTACAAGAATGCGTTGTAGAACGCACTGTCATGCCAGCGTACTGGGTGCGACAGGCACAACATACATTCATACGCCAGCAACCGACATGCATCGAAAGAGAGAAGGCGAAATAAATCAAAAGAAAACGAAAATTAGACACCTCTTGGAAAGGTAATGGTATTGGTATTGGTATTGTGGTATTGGTATTGGTACTGGTATTGGTATTGGTATTGGTATTGGTATTGGTATTGGTATTGGTATTGGTGTTGGCATTGGTATTGGTATTGGTATTGGTATTGGTATTGGTGTTGGTATTGGTGTTGGTATTGGTATTGGTATTGGTGTTGGTATTGGGTAGTTTACTGGTTGAGGCGTCGTGTCAGTCGGAGGTATTTGGGCTCAAATGTGCAAATAAGGCTAGCAAGAAGGCCTGCCCTAATATAAATAAGGCATGCCCTACCGTAGCAAGGTTCTTTGCTTGGTTTTGTTGTTTGTTTTTTCGTTTGTTTTGTCTGTTTTGTTGTTTTGTTTCTTGCTTTCTTGCGTACCTGCTTGCGTGCGTGCTTGCCTGCTTGCCTGCTTGCCTGCTTGCCTGCTTGCTTGTTGGTGTATTTGCTTGCTTGTATACTTCGAAGTATATATACCTATGATATACTTCGTATATGCTTGTTTGTTGGCTTATATGCTTGCTTGCCTGCTGCTGTCTTTGCTCACTGCTGTGTGTGCTCACTGCTCCGATATCCTCCACCCAGGCTCTTTGCACTTTGCTGGGCAGTGGCGGCGCTCGTTCGGTGGAGAAGGCCGTCCTCGACTTTGTCGCGTCCAGAGTCAGAGAAATGCAGGTCATGAACCACTGCACTCTGCCGTAGGGTAGAAGGATAGTGATGATAGCTGTCGCCAGGAACCCTTGCAGCAAGCAGTATACCTGATTCTGGTATGTTGTACCTGTCGTAAATTTGTGTGTGTTGGCTGATGGTGGACGATTTTTTCATCATTTTCGGAGATCATACCGCGATCGGTCGTAGATTTATGCTATTAACATTACGGGGGACCATAGTAAATATAACCAAATATTGACAACAAAAATAGGGAAATATATAGGTTTTGGTGTCTACAGTAGGTTCTGTTGTGTCTACAGTAGGTCCTATTAACTATGG
>JAYJME010004018.1:0-11401 GCA_036873775.1 Costaria costata | reverse complement strand
CAACGTAATGAGCGCCCAACTGTTGGAGGTGTCTCTATTAGGAGTAGGAACGGTGCTCCGTCTCGAAAGGGATTCGTGGTCAATGGTCAAATGACTAAGGCAAGCAACAAATGAGTACGCCCCCCGCCCCCCCCCCTTGCCCAATAAAGGCGGTTCGTAGTAGGATGCAGTTCAGCCGTCATGCGACTTGCCAAGCACCTCACGGCGCTTCGCGCTTCGTGCTAGCAATGCCTGCCTGGTTGGTGAAAACCCGAAATGCTCCGTCCCGGCATTGTAGGGATGCGAGGGTCTATGGCCATAAGACTACGGCCATGCAACGAACTGAGCACACCCCCAATCCCCCCCGGTCCGTGTCCTGGCTGCTCCATTGCCGATTGCTGCGTTTTAATCGCCACCCCCCTTCCCCACCTCCACACCTGCTCCCTCCCGGCAATGTAGGGATGCGAGGGTCGCTGGTCGTCCCACTACGGTCATGCACGAATTGAGTACACCCCCCACACCCGCTTGCCCGTGTTCCAGCCGCTCGATTTTGCCGATTCCCACGTGTTGATCATCTCTCCCCCCCCTCCCCTTGTCCCGGGTAATGCTAATTCGTATGTGCGCGTCAGGCTGACGGCGATACTCGCTCAAGGGGCCTTGAGCAGCGGGGATGCATCGCCAAGGTCGAGAGACTCGTCCGAGTCACCATCGGAGGCACTAGGGTACTTAGGAGTGGGAATGGAGGAGCCTGTTAATAGCGGAAGGCATCGGGATGCTAGACATGGGGTAAGGGGGGCGGGGAGACGAAGACTCCCCGAGTTCACGGCGGGGAAGCTGGGGGAATCGTACGACGTTAAGGAGCGAGGCTCGACGGCCGCGGATGACGGGGAGGTGGGTTACGGTTCGATCCCCGCTGCGGTAGCGGAGATACCTGCTAAGGACGCCTGCTAAGGATATCACTAAGAATTGCTAATTTAACGCTTTCACTACCCCATAAAGTATCCCACACTATTTCCAACTAGATTTGTCCCCGAAAACCGTTTCCGGCTCTAAAGGGGTTAAGATAACTCCTTTGATCGATACTTGTTAGCGAGACCTATTAACGATATCTGTTATATTTTGCCTGCAATAGTACCTATGTATAGATTCATGCCGTATAAGGTGTATCAACACACCCCCGCGAACGAAAATTTCGATTCCGATCTTCCCGAAGGCACCGGTATAGTTTCAAGGCCGAGCTCTTGTCTGTGGAAAGATGTCGACGAGTTGTCCCGAACCTCGCAATTTGCTTGGTTTTTGCCTTTTCTTAAGGCTCGTTTTCGAGCAAATCTGGGTTGAAATTCTGTCGGGAGATACGTAGTGTGTTATATACTCCTTTCGTGTTCGGCACCATGTGTGTACCGTTGACATAACAGCGGTTTCAATACTTCTAAATCCGTTTCAAGTATTTATTTATTTTTATTTATATTATTCTTCAGAGCTATGTGCCTGTGTAGAATACGCGCGATACCGTCAACATAGCAGCCCAGTCTGCTGAGTAGGGAGATTTATACGATACGCAAGCAGCATGATGATGTTTTTCCCGCTGCGCGCTAGCCGTAGAAGCTGGAAGGGTATTTTAGACTGTATTTTCTCGATTTCAAGAGAGTGAAAGCTCGGTCCCCGAGGTGCTGTCATACTCGGATAGGTAAAATTCCCGCTCAACTAGCAGCTGCGGGCTAAAACATCGATGCTTCGCACCCGCCAAAGGATGGTAGAAAAGACGGACCGATACGAAGGCCGTCCGATATGATTATTAGTGGCCTCTTCGAATGACACATGTTTTTGTCGGGTTTGTCCGGGTGGGGGACCCATAGGATTCAGAGCCTTGAACACGTCTTTGCCGGGTGGGATCTGTGCGATCTTGATCTTGTGCACACTACCGCATCTTACGTCGGTGGCCACTATGGGATCGAGATGTTGATTTGTCTACAGTTACCCCATCGGCCGGAGGAGTACATGTGTCTGATGTGACTGTCTAGTAGATGTATGATGTCGGTATGTCCGACTTGTGTAATATCAGGTATTATTCACAATACAGCAGTAGTTCAACCATTTTTTTTGCGTCCCTGCGCTCCTGCTTTTGAACAGCTCCCTTTGGAGGGCAACATCGCGACTCCGCCAGCGTGGGACTCGACGTTGTGCATGCTCCACTGGGGTCAGCCGGAGCTGCAGCACGAACCGGACCCGAATGGTTACGTGATCTACGTGAACGGAAGGTTAGCATGACCCACGATTTTTCACCACGGTTGGGCTCCTCCCCTCTTTCAGAAGTCCCTCCTGCGGTGCTCGGGTTTGTTATTTGGCCTGCGTGTAGTCAGTCCCTCCTGCAGTGCTCGGGTTTGTTGTTTGTCCTGCGTGTAGTCAGTCCCTGCTGCAGTGCTCGGGTTTTTCTGCTTATCCTAACTCCAACCCTAGGGTTGAGGGTTGTTCCCTCATCCAGTAGTTCCTCACGCGGCGCTCGTTTTTTTTAGTCCTAGCCCCGGCCCTAGCGCCAACCCTGACCCCCACCCTCAACCCTAACCCTATACAAGTACGATGGCGGTTTAACCACTTTAAGACCACCGAGGGAGAAGTACAATATACCGTCACAATAACGTAGCGTAAATTAGTAAATTAGTATGTCCCCGCAATCATACATGCACACAACCATAACCTCTTACCTGGTATGAACACGTAGCACGCGCGATCGAAGTATCCCACGCAGCTTGCAAAGTTGAGTTTCAACGCAATCCTCGATCTCACAGCTGACGTTTTCTTTTATTTTGTACTCCGTAATATATACTGACTGTGATGTTGTGATGTTATATCATGTACGAGTGCCAGGAACCGGTGTCATAAACCGGGTTCGAGTATTTGTGTTATTTATGTGAAGGCTGTTTCTGTATTTTGCATTTTGCTTTGTTTTGTTTTGTGTTTGCAGGGAACAGCTTGGGGGGAACAAGTTTCTGGTGTCAGATGGTATCTTTATGGCGAAAGCGCTAAACCGGACATTTGTGGAGTACCCCGTCCGAGACTCCAGGTACGTGCATACAGTATGTGGGCGGGCCTACATAATGCGGTCAGAATCAGGCGGCCACTTGCCACTTGATACCGGGTACATCTGAATACTGTGTGCGGGCCTATATAAGGCGGTCGAAATCGATTGCCACGACGGTACATCTGAATACAACCACCCACCCATACGAATATGGCGGCCAGTCCATATAGTGCGGTTACACCCCTTTAGAGCCGGAAACGGTTTTTGGGGACAAACCTACTTGGAAATAGTGTGGAATACTTTTTGGGGTAGTAAAAGGGTTAGGATCAATTGGCACGGCGTTAACTCTGAACACGTACGAATACGGCGGTCGCTTTGTATAGGCCGTCCAAAACTCGTTCGCACTACAGCAGTACATACCAGTATCGCCTTATATAGGCCCCACTACTGCACTGGTATATGATGTACCTTGTACCAGGTATGGTGTACTCGTATACGTGGTATATGTGCACATCTCGGAAGTGGCACATTGGTTTGATCTGTGAACAAACACATGCGCCCGTCTTGTCGGCAAATCGCTGATCTCTTTATATCTAGTGCTGTATGAAAAGTATACCAGGTACCAGGTATATATACCATGGCCTGCAGCATAGTCTGGGGGGCCGGTTGATGCTGCGGTCGTAAGTAGCTCTTGAGCTGTCAAAGTTGCTCGCTTGTTATCTGAAGCTGCTTGCTTGTGGAAGCTGTTGGCTGGCCAAGATTGATGCCTTGTCAGCTTCTCGAGGTTACTGGCTTGTTGAAGCTGTTCGCTTGGTGAAGTTGTTGCCTTGTTGAAGCTGTGCTCTTTTCGAAGTTGTCGGCTTCCTCCAAATTCGCTTGTTAACATTCAATTAAAGTTATTCATATGTTGAAATGCAATGGAACTCCTTAGTTTGCTACCATCCAAGCTCATCTTAATCCCGCATGGAATGCAATGAAAACTGCATCGTTTGCTGCCATCCAAGCTGACTATAATCCCGCACGGCATGCAATGGAACTCCTTGGTTTGCTGGCTTCCAGGGTGGTACCGTTTGACGAGGCGACTATCGGGCTGGGGGCGTACTGGGACCTACCCGAGCTGTGCATGTGAGACCCACTGCTGTACTTTTGGACCACTTCTGCTGGACCTACCCGACCTGTGCTTGTGCGACATTTTTTTCGATCGCCGACTCTGCTGCTGCTGCTGCTCTACTGCATGTTTCTCCACCGAAGTACCATCCAGTAGCATACCAATATACTCGTAGCTCTTGGGCTTCACAACCTACCGCCGAGGAATGGCGGCCTAGTGTTTGGCACGTTCGTGCCTCCTGCTTATGTTTACGTATGTGTATGTTGTTTGCTAGAGCAGTACCAGGTTCTAGTAGTATTTATTTATCTGCCCGTTAGTTAAATGTAAAGATGGTTGGGGTGTTGGCATTGGTTTTGATTTTGCGTAAAGGCCCCATTTCGATTATCGCATACCCTGGTATCGAATATCGTGTCATCGCATCTTGCTTCTTACGCCATATCTGCTAAACGACAGTGCACGGCACAGGTATCACCGTATCCTGGACTTAAGATTTTGGTTGGATTGCTCGTCTTCGTTTTACTTTTTTTTATTGCTCACTACTCTGTACCTGGTACCCTGGTATATAATAACGGTACCTATGGCATACCGGTATCGATCCGTGTCGCATCTTGGTTATCGTGTCATCGCGTCCTACTTTTTATCGCGGCACTGCCCGCCACGAGTACCAACGTATCCTGGACATTAAGCTTATCGTGTAATCGCTTACTCGTATATATGATGCGTTTTGTTGATGACTGTATACTATTAAATAGTATCGCTCGTCGTGCGATCGCTTGTCTATGGTATTTTTTGCTTGTATTTGTGTGCCCTCATTCATGATCGATTATCGCAGACCTGGTGCCTTGTACGTATTGCTTATCGTGTCATCGCGTCTTTCTTGTCATGTGCACAGGTACCACCGTATTCTCGACTTGAGAAAATTCCGTCAGATGATTGCCGACGGTCGCATCCCTGCCGACGGTTTTACGACCGTTCGGTCGGGTTCGAACGAACAGCTACTAAGGTATATCAGCGACGAGGCGCACATCGTCGACTACTTCAAGGATTACATCAATACGAAGGCGAGACAGAGAGAGATCCGCTTACTGCCTACCTGGTCGTATCGGTTTTATGTCACTTGTTCGATTGATTGATGGCTTTGTCGATCACTTTTGCCAGTCGTTTTGCGGAGTTTGTATAAGCAGCAGTCAGCACCAGACGCACAACGTACGCAAACTCCTCCGCTTTTGTCAATTACGTTGCGGCGATCTCGCTGCGTTGGTTATTATTCCTGTTGTTCTATGTTCTTGTGTGGATAGGTTTTGTCGATTATGTTTAGCCTCATCTTTTCTGAACTGTCAATCCCAGTTATTTGTCGATCCCCTTTGTCAATCCTAGCTTTCGATCCCTCTTGTCGACGCCTTTACATATCATACGTCGACTATTGTCAATCCTAGCTTTCGATCCTTCTTGTCGACGCCTTTACATATCATACGTCGACTATTGTCAATTCCTAGCTTTCGATCCCTCTTGTCGACGCCCTTGCATATCATACGTCGACTATTGTCTATCCCAGCTTTCGATCCCTCTTGTCGACGCCCTTACATATCATACGTCGGCTATTGTCGATGTCGACCTTTTTGGGGGGGCATGTTGTTCCCTTGTTTATTTTTCTAGTCGATCGCGTTTTCTCGAACTCTTTCGTAGCCGATCGTGTTTCGTTGCCCATCTCATTTTTTTTGTCAAAATCCCTGTTGCCGACCCATTTAGATGACATCTGCTGTGGACCCCTTTCGTCGACCTCTATATTTGCTCACATTAATTTCTTGGTACCGTCCGGCCCCTGCTATTAATAGTGGCGATCCCTTTTGTCGACCTCTGTTGACCATCCCTAGTGTCCAGTAGACATTACAATCTGGTCGCAGGGATCTTGGAGGGAAAATTTTACCCGCTCTTATAGGCCGAGGACTTATTTGCATCAGTCTCTTGGATTGTTTTTTGTTGAGGTGATCGCGGCGCAGCTGCGTTCCAATTTGAGTTTTGGCCCGTTTTAGGGGCGGGTTCGGGTCAGGGTTAGGGTAACGGGTTGGGTTGTGTCTACGCCCTTACCCTGATCCCACCAGCAGGAGCTGCTTCCTACTATCCCGTCTGATCCTGTTTGTGATGAACATCCTACCTCCCTAAAGATCCCTGCGACCACATTGTAAGGCGAGCTCCTATTGTCGATATAGGTCATGTAGCGTAACTCCGTTCGCTTTGTCCCTCGTGACTACCGGTTGTTTATCTCATTCATGTTAATGTTATTCATTCAGGTAATCGTAATGGAGTCGACGTGGAAAAGCGGCATCTCCCGAGACGCCCTGCTTTACCTCAGGCCAAACCCGTTCTTCCTCGGCATCGTTCGGATGCTTCTGGAGGAGCAGAAGGTGGGATTATTTTTTCGCGCTAGGTTACTACTGCCTTCATATACCCGTATGTTTTTATTTTGCGCGCCTATCGTATTGCTGCGGTTATTTTTTCGCGCGAGGTTACTACTACCTTCATATACTGGTATGTTTTTATTTTGCGCTCCTACCGTATTGCTGCGGTTCGTACTTGTACAAGTATGTGTGTGTTCTTCACATTATAGTATTATATCATAGCAAGTATAGTAGTACATATTATGGCATCCGAATTTTGTGTGTGATTTTCTTTTTTTGTCATTACCCGAGAACAAAGTTTTTTTCGCTTTTTGCCCTGCCCCCCTCTGGTGTTCATCACGTCGTTCAGGTCGTACTCGTCTACTTTAGTATGTTATTTTTAGCACACACGATCCGGGTACGTAAGGTGCTTCTTTTTTTCTTTTTTCTTTTTTTTGTACTTACCTCACGATTTAACCCCTTTAGAGCCGGAAACGGTTTTTAGGGACAAAAATACTTGGAAATAGTGTAGGATCATTTTTTTGGTGGTGAAAGGGATAAAGATCGTTCTGTGTTCACGATCGCACTATTTGTATCGCTTGTGCCCCGCATCATACTCGTTTCTGTTACTTTTATGTTACCATACACGATCCGGGCATATATTATACGTAAGATGGTGTTATAAATATATATTGTGTTTGCCCCTACCGCACGATCAAATATTTCACACCTCGGACAGATCATGATCTACATCCTCTAGACACTAACCTGCCGTTATGAGATGCTGTGCAGGATCTGTACCGTACAGATCCAGCCCAGGAAATATGTGCTAGACATGCAGATTATACGGCTCCCACCCGGCAACATGAGATAGATCGTAAGAAACCAGGAAATAGATCTATCTTCCCTGAAATATCTAGATCATGCAGTGGGAATCGAATCGATCATCTGTCCGAGGTGTGAAATATTTCGTTCTGTGCACGACCGCGTGAGTTGTTCCGCCTGTGCCCCTTCGCCCTTCTCGAACGCTCTGCTTGGTATATATATATATATATATATATATTAAAAAATGTGTTGTATTAACAGAAACCCTCTCCCCGTATGTGATGTTCTTGGTGCCTGCGTCGGGTAGGACTGGGGTGGCGGTCAATTCGTGGCCGTGCAGTGGCGGACGGAGCTTTCCGGGGGCAATTTGACGGATTGCTACCAGGAGGTCAGTGTACTGCTGTATAGTTCATTCAACCAACAAGAGCAGAAAAGTGGGCCGGCTTCATACGAAAATGAAAGTATTGCCCACTAGAAACTGAAAAAAAAAAAGTGAAACATTGCCCCCCTTGTTGGGTGATGGCCCCCGACCATATTATAGCAGCATCTGTTAGAAAGTCGGGTGTTTTTTTGTTTTGTTTTATCTTTGCAAGCCACATCTCTGAGTTGTCTTCATTAGAGCTGTGAGTCGGCACGACTTAAGGCACCAACTAGTTATTGGTGCCGACTTTCGGACGTGTTGGGTTTCCATACTTTTAGGAAGGATTGTTGAATGTGGGATACGTTTTTTCGTCTTGGATGAGCCCCCCCTTGGCCGGGGAGGGCTTTTTTGGCTCGCTTCACTCGCCTGACTTAGGTCGGCAAGTCGGCTGGCCACCAGCTGGCTTCGCCAGTCGACTTGCCGACTAAAGTCAGTTAGTTGGTTAATGGCACCTACCGATCAGTTATTAGTCATAAGGTCCTGCCGACTCACAGCTCTAGTCTTGACACTTGCGACTTTTCGGTCGCTATACGTACGTACTCGTAGTCTATAGACTTTTGGCCCCCTATAGGATAGTTATATATGTATCCATACACTGTTCTTAGATTATTAGTGTGTGTTGTGTCGTCATTGTTGGTTATTCGTTATTGTCGTAATCATGGAATTCATATATTGTATAGTCCATTCAGTTGAAGAATTCCAAACATCAACCTCTACAGTAGTACACATTTTCTTTAGGTGAGAGCATAGTTCTGACTCCAAAAAACACCCCTGCAACGCCCGTCTCCTCGCGAAGGGGAAGATGGATTCGTTTTTTTTTGTGTGTTCTTCGACTCTTCACGACCTGCATACCTAAAAACAGGGATTCCATTCCCATCAGGTGTTCTGTTTTAACAAGCTATATCTGAAGGCGGATTTCGATGGGGTTTTGAAATTGCAAAGCGGAACTTTTTCCAGTTCGAGAAAATATTAGCTTTTGACGAAGAAAACTGACAAAAACCGTCTCCGGGACGTCATACGCAGGCAGATCAATCGTTCGTGAAAGCCACCCAGCCAACCTAAAAAAAAGGAGCTGAAAAACGATTCCTCTTGTCATTCTACGGACGGAACCAGATTTCGTTATTTAAATAAAACGCAAGTCCTGTAAGATATTCATGGTTTTGTGAAAAGTAGCTGATCTTGGCCCTTGGCAAGCTGTAACTTACTTGATTTTAATGTGGGCGAACAAAAAAATTTGCCAGAACCGTATTTGTTCGCTCGGCCCTGGTGACCACGTACTACTGCAGTATCGCCCAATTCGTCGCATTTCGAACGTTCGTTTATGGCCCGAAACATTATGGGCTACATTATACTGCATGGACCATAAGAGCTTGCTGTTCTTTTCACTTGCTGTGAATAGTTGGTATTGCCGCTGCTGCCAGCTTTTGACTACGGCTGAGCTGCTTGCCAACGCCAAGCAGTAGCAGCGGCGGCACTCTCTTGGCTCTGTTCCCATTGCGGCTGCCACCATCATTGCCCTATTGCCTCGGTGCTTGATTGGAGCATCATTTTCGAGCTTGTTTGTCTTATTATTTGTTTGTGGTGTGTGGTCATGTCATATCATGTGTACATATATGTATTTTTTCAGTTTTCATTTTCCCGTACGTCGCGGCCCCGATTCCCCTGTCTGATACGGCACGCGGGGTCTGCAGAGTCAGTTTTGTGTTGCTTATATCATACTACGCAAACACTAAAACAAAAATACGAGACGGAAGTTCACTTTTTTTAATCTCATGTAATGAATTCCCCAGAAAATATTATACGCAAACACTCTATTATCCATAGAGTACTCGACAACAGTTGAGAAACTCCTATGTTGGCTAAGGCTCGCGGCATAGTGTGGTCTCGGCGATGAGGGTAAACTCTTAAAGGGTATTGGTATTATATAGGTTTTAGAGTGGCGTTCCTCGCTGAACACAAATGCTTAGCTGTAAATTCAAAATTTAAGAAAAACCTCAGCCTGAGATTCTGAACTCCTAAATTCTCAACACATACATGCCGCCTACTTTATCTCTCTCTTTATATATGTACGATAATATTGGAGCTTGCGCGAGAGCAGCAAAAGGACCTGTTTTAGACTAGGTTTTGAGCCGTCCACGGAAAAACGGTGGGATCCACCTCTCGGTGCGCCGTTTCCGGGACATGCCTCAGCTTGGTCGCCACCTCACGACCCTGCGAGTACCGGCCTCGGTCGTGGTCGCGGCGTGTTGTGGCGGCCCTTGCTAAATCGCGTTTTAGGCAACATCTCGGTTCTGAAATGTCGAGTGCGTAGCCGTACGTACAGAAGCACAAACGTCTGGCATCACAGCAGTAAGACTTGTTGTACGACTGTAGTAGTTCAAAGGTTAGTCTGGAAACTCTCAAGACCACCAAGCCCGAGTTTAAGCCGCGACGTTTAACTTTTTTGTTTTCATTTTGTTTTCATCCCTTGGTCTTCGAGCCTCACGGTGTATCGATATTATTAAACTACAGTATGTAGTGAGGTTTTTTGTTTTTCTTAGGCTTCATCTTTTTGTTCTATACAAACAGGCTCAAAGTGACGAGATTGCCAATATTTTTGCATATTATACTGGATATTGCTTGCTGTTTGTCGTACTGCCGGTGCTTCTGTTGCGAACGAGTATTGTTTTCAAGTAACAGCATCTTCATCAAGTACATCCAAGAAGCACGAGTTATGTGGCACAGCAGCAAGCAAGTGTTTAGTTGGGATACAATCCTCGTACATGCGAATGACAGTTTGGGGGTGGGATACACGGTGATACCTATATATACTTTTGACCAAGGGATAATTCTGACATAGATAGAGTTGTATTTTTGTTTTGATGTCCTTGCACTGAAGTGGCAACAGCTATAGTCGTGGCAGCAGTGGTGGAAATAGTAGTACTTCTGTGTTGACGCACTGCCGTGGCTCCGGCGCCACGGGGTAAGAGATATTCATTTCAGCTGGGGTTCCTGTCAATTTCGTTGTACATTATGCCAGTTTGGAGGTTCGACAGGCCATAATCGTCGACTTCCCTTAATCCCGATTGTTCATCTGGCGCAACAATAGCACCTTCAGCGAAACCACTGAACGTTGTCGTCGCGGTAGTAGTGGGAGTAATACCTGTGTGTTGTCGCACGTCTGTGGCTCCCCGGTCGTCGGTCAAGGAACGTTCGACGGTGGTATCGTGTCCACATGCGTCACTGACAATAGCAACAATTCTGGTGGATTTTCTACGTTATTGGGGGTTCTTTACACTATTTTCACGTTGTTGGACGGGAAAACAAAGTATTCCATGTAAGAACGATAATGTTCGAAGTTGCATCATGATTAATATTTGCATCCCCCTTGGCAGTTCGTAATGTCGCATTGACGGCCTCTGTTTGTCTATGACATACACGACCGTTACGGGCATGCGCGGAGCCATCGGGGGGCGTAAGCCCGCCGCGGCGAAGCCCCCTTGTATACTTATAATATAATCTGCTTTTTTGGACTTCATCACTCATATATTTTAGGCCACGAGCAACGTTGTCCAGTGAGTGGCAGACCCGAAGATCGGCAGAGTCGCAGACGGCAGCCCTATAAATCCGGCGGTGCCAAAATTAACTTCCCAGTAAGTTCATCGACCCTGCATATAAACCGCAGACCAAGA
>JAYJME010004017.1:0-11401 GCA_036873775.1 Costaria costata | reverse complement strand
GTGATATCCTATATTATCCACATTCTTTCCACTACGCCTCCCTCCGATATACACCTTCTGCATAAATACTTCATCAGTTGTGGGTGATTCGACTTGCGTCGCCCCCGGGAGGCACGTGTCGACCTCCCGAAGGGGAACCTTGTAATATATATATTATATTATGTGCAGGCTTGGTTCAGGCAAGAAACCCCAATTTTTGTCAGCCACGAATGCCGACCGCAATATTTACTCGAATGTCATATTTGGTATCATACTGGCCGCCATGAATACTGGAAGAGGGTGGCATAGCCAGTTTTTCTTGTTAAGGACCTAGGACTGGAGCTAGCGCCGAAAATGTGTCCCGGCCAATCACAGACCTTCAAAGAGGTCAATAACAGTAAGGCGTCCCCTTAAAAAGAAAAAAACATATATCATTTCTTTTTCTGGACTAGCCGCTTCCAGGTGCTCCGAGGCATGTTTGTACAAACTTGCAAGCAAATATTCGATGAACTGACTGCGTAGGACCAACATTAAGTCATGTTTAACGCCCAACATCGAATCTACACTGAAACCAAGTAATTTCCAGTCTGAGCCGTAATTTTGCACCTTCACCGCACAAAAGTCCAAAAGTCCACGCCGTTTTTGAGAGTAAGACCCTGCCATTTTGCACACGTGTTCAATGTGCCCCTGCCGCTTGACGAACGGGTTTTTTGTTGTGCTTTGTTTTTCCGCCGGAAATTTGGAACCCCCTAAGAACCAAATTTCCAATAAAAAACGAAAACCGAAATATCTGGCGAACAAAAAAAAAAATATCGTTTAAGGTACGGCAAGGGCACATTGAACACGCGTGGGAAATTTCAGGGTCTAACTCTCAAAAACGGCGTGGACATTGGGCTCTGAAGGAATTTCGGGGTTCTTGCCTGAACCAGCCGGTACCCATTCTTCAACTCGAATTTCGAGTCGCAGACATTACACGCGGCGCAATACGCTGCCACAATTAGTTGCGGCGTAGTATATGCGTGCCGCTGCCGCAAAAATCCAACAAGTGCTGCTGCTGCTACTACTGCTGCTATGTGCCGTTGCTGGTGTTCTTCGCATTTGATGGTGATGATTTGATAATGATGTTATCACATTAGTTCATCCCTTGCAATCTGTCGTGGTTACTCCAACAGACTACAAAACCGTACTTACGTATACGGGGGCGTATCCTAGATCCTAGGATACAGGATACTCGCACGACAAAAACCCCAATCATTTTCATAATTTCTCAACTGGATTTACACAACACATCTGTCAAAGCGCGCGGCTGAAGTATCACGCAGCTTGCAAAGATGAGTATCGACTCCCATATGGGGGCATCCAACGCACTGTAGGGTTAATATTTAGGTTTTACTGTGGAACTCTGATATGGCGCTGAACCCAAACCCCGACCATACAGTACTGTAGTAATAGCCCATGGCAAGGGCTGTTCAAGGACGGTGTCACAATTAGTTTTTCAAGTTCCAAGGCTTGCCCAGACTTGTTGGCGGGCTCAGGTTATGAGCCGCGCCCTTGTATCTACACATCGACTGGCGCCAAGCAACGGCGTCCCTCGACTGGCACTAAGCAACGGTGTCCCCGCTGAGTTCCTCACGCTCTTCCAAGAAGCTTAAGAACGGTCTGCGGATGCTTCTTTGTGGAGTAATTTTCTGCAAAAATCAGGATCAGCCTCGACAGCGAGGATCACATCGATGTCAAGTTCATCAGGGATATTAAAGACAAAATACTGATTTACGCTTTCACGCGCGAAGCAAGTAAGGAGACTGCTTTCACGCTCTACGCGAGAAGCAGGGTAGGAGACTGCTCGCGTTATCACGCGTGTAGCAAGTAAGGAGTCCGGTTTCATGCTCTTTGACACGCGGGAAGCCGCCATTAAAACCGTTTCTTCAAGCTACCAAGTAGTACGAAGTACGTACGCGTATTTGTCCTCGTGCAATTTTAAATAATAAGACGAGAAGACCAAACAGCTATAACGTGCAGCGAAGTCGTTGACGAATGGGCTACTCAGCGTAGCATCGGGGGAATCACATCCTGCCTATCATATACGGGTAATCCTGCCTACAAGGGGCATTCACGCCTACACACGGCATTCGCCTCCAGCAACTGCTTTTACACTTTTACGCTCGAAGCTAGTGCCAGAGTCAATTGGAGGAACCGAGTATTTTCTTCCAGCAACTGCTCTCACGCGTTCAAAGCTTGAAGCACGTATTCAGACTCCGAATACATCATAATCTCAATACCAAGCTTAATTACTGGCCTTCGCTTAATACGAAGGGACGTCATACGTTTGCAGAGCAGCTGCGGCCGGCTCGCACTGCCATTACTAGCCAGGTCATCGACAGCAAAAGTGCTTTGAGCGCAATAGATCGATGCGGAAATTAGATTTCCTTGCAGGCAAGAAGTCTTGCTGTAACTTACACCAAACAAACCAACACGACAACAGCGCTTATACGGTTTTGCGGAGGATAAACACACGGCAATTGCTTTCGGTCTCCAACAAGGCCAGCACCACCGTCGACAGCAGCGCTCAAGCCAGCACTACCATCGACAACACGTCACCAACTGCGATGGGTACATACTACCCACGCTCTACGTTTACTACTCATCGTACGACCACGAGTACATTATCACCTCGACAGGGTATCGTCGTCATCGCAGCGCCATCAAACTACGACAGTTGGGGCGACAACATCAGCTTCATCAGCTATCATCAGACTACTCGTACAACAGCAGCATCTGCGACCTACAACGGCTACATCTACTGAGTATACACCTGCAACATTTACATCAGTTTTCTTCTTGTTCATCGTATACGAAGTACATTATCTGTAACCACAGCATCCAAGACTACTACAGCAGTGCGGAACAACGCTGAAGACGGGCTTACCTCTGGGGTATAGTATCCCTGTAGGCAGGTAAACTCCACCCCAGCTTTACACAGCAAATAATTCATCAGCTACAATTTCGAGTGTATATCTCCAAATCAGCGAGGAGCATACGGCCATCTGCTTCTCATGCATCAGACAGCTCAGCGAGACCAACACCAATGCCTTCATCACCCACACGGCAGCCAGCATCTCCAGCGCAATATGGACTGGCTAAGTACTTCGCGAGCTTCCACGAGTACGTCAAATCGGCTTTGCCCGGACTCTCCGGGATATTGCTCAATTTGGGAGTTCGACAGTTTTCTGTTGTGTTTTTCTTTCGGGGATGAAATTTTTAATTGCGTCGCATTTAAGCGGTAAGATCGATCTGGATGGGATATGGGACATGACGGCATCAGTCGTTGGACATTTTCACGGCCATCATTATCAGGTCTACACGGTCATCATCATCACCATCAGCAGCAGCAGCACTTTACAGCCTTATCTTATACCTACGAGTACATCATTCATCATACCTACAAGCAGCATGGACACGAAGATAATCGATTCTTCATGTACAACACAGCTTCCCAGGGAAGCAGAGGCGCCTTTGACGCAACGAGTTGCCAGTAGGTCGTTCTTTGTAGGCTTTTCGTATTTGCTTTTCTATAGGGTAGTGTTTCTTACAACGTGTTTTAGTCTTCGTTGACACTGCTGTACAGCAGTCGTACAGTATGAGTACAAGGGCACCACAAAAGCTCATACGACTGACTGGTACGTAGTACAACGTCTACACCAGTACATGTTCGTTTGAGTTTATTAATATTATTTTTGACTGTGCTTTCTACACCAGTACATGTTCTTTTGAGTTTATTAATATTATTTTTGGCTCTGTTTTTTAGCTTTCTCTGGGTGAGTACGTATTATACATATGATACAGCTCACAAAACTGGAGGTAATAGCATGCACATTTCAGTATATCGCTGGACATACGAGTAAAATAAATACGTCCACAGTTCCTTGTCGAAAATCTTCGACTTCTTATTTGTCCTATTAATAGGATCCAATTAAGGGGGCGCTGTAGCCGCATACAGTAGATACTTTCTTCCGCTTTGATTTTCTAAGATATAACTCGCTGATCAACAAAACAGCACCACGAGTATAATAGTTTGTGATACGACTATCCTCATAGTCTATTATCGCACTATCTGTATTCGTAGACTTTCTTCGGAGTACGTAGGTACACACATAAAAACTGTATTATATTTTCTTAGGTTTCATGTAGCTCTAGGTATCAACTCAGGCGGCGCGTTGAACACCCAGCAGGCTGGTTCGCGCTTCGTATCCAGAGTATTTCTCGCTGGTAATTACACCAGGTGTATGTTGTTACATGATTCCATCCATATTACAGCGTTTCATATAACAGGTCTGAATAAGTTGTTCCATTCGTATTTTGATCATTTGAGTAGCATGGTTGACACCCATATTGCCGCTGTTCATATACAGGCCTGAACATGTGGTTATCCGTTTGTATTTTGATTCTCTGAGTAACATGGTTATATCCATCTTGCCGCTGTTCATACACAGGACTGAACATGGCGTACCATTTGTGTATATTATTTTGAGTATCAGGTTCCTCTAGCTACTGACTTCTCATCAAGGGGGCGTTTTGGAATATGAACTCTGCAGTCCACTATCACTAGTAGTATCTAGTTGATTCGTAGTCACTACCCTGAGTACACTACAGTAAGTATCTTATCCTAGATGCGGAAAAATACAATATGCGGGGAAATTATGTAGGTTTGTTACTTCTCGTCCGTGTATTGTATATTCAAGTTATAACTACTATAGCTTATCACCACCAGTATCAAGGAATGTTACATACAACGGTACGGGCACGTTGCATAGAACGGTACAGGGAACATTGACGGACTTTCGGCCAGTACGACAACCCGTAAAGCACATCTGCCCGTAGCATGGGCATTGTTCCGTAAGGATCGGGTGACGGCCACGCCCACCTCGATCACTCCTCTTTCTCCTACTCCTCTCGTGCTTTCTCCTTTCTTCCTCTCGACTTCTCGTCTCTTCTTTTCGTATGGCCACATAAGCGCCTTTCCAAACTATGCCCTTTCTTCTTCTTTACAAGCGATATTTACAGACACTTTGGTGCCACCTCTGCCATCTCTCTTCACAGAGACAGGGCCTCGACATACATCATTTTATAACGATCACGAGCCTCGCTCTAATTCTATCAATGGATACCGGTATGATTATCAATAACTGTATCGCACCGCGGTGCGTTTTCCCACCATGGATCCAGGATCCGTGAATAACATTGAAAACTAGAGCACAACAGCGTATGACACATGCTACGACAAGGGTGCACCTTCTTTTTTCTAAGGTTCCCCACTTGGGGGGATCTATACCCCATCCAAAATCCAAATTTGAGAAATCTTGTGAGTTTAACCCGATGAACCATCCCATGGCCTAGGTTCACAACCAATTATATTGCAGAGCAAGAATGGAACCCCGACGTTATTGCCCTTTTACTACCCCAAAAAGTATACACACTATTTCCAAGTAGTTTTGTCCCCAAAAATCGTTTCCGGCTCTAACGTCGTTCATAAAATATTTCAGACCGAAAGTGATAGCTCGATCGTAGCACACGTCGTATTTTATAGCTCTGACCCGTTTCACCAAGATCAGATACTGGCAGCGGCTTCACCACGCAAACGAAAGGGGGAGGAAGAGGAGGAGGAGGAGGAGGAGGAGGAGGTGGAGGAGGAGAAGGAGAACATACGCACGCGCGATCAGGGTGTAGCCTCAGACGTGCATACCCGCGTACAAGCAGAGCAGAGTACCGTTTGAAACTGCTGCTGCACGTATCATATGATACTCGTACAATACGCGCATGAGCATACTGCGATCACCGACGAACATGAAAAAAACTTTCGGTGATCTATGCCGCACGATGATGCATCATGACAGTTTCAGTGATGAGGATGTCATTGACCAGGATTTTGGTTGTCGGATCACCCGGGGGGGCGAGGTCGAAGTGGAGTTCACGCACCGCGCGCGATAAGCTGATCTGCTCGAAAACAAGAGTGGCACTACACGTTTGGTTAGTCTCCCTTTCGAACCGGCCTGTGTCTAATGCCCCCCACACGCGCTCTCACCGTTCTTTGCCTCTTCTTCTTCTGTTGCTGAAAGAGAGCAGCAGCAGCAGGTGGTCTCGTAGAACTAGAAGTGGCGTGGGTGTACGCCTGAAGCGCGGCGGTCTTCCTCTTCGGCATCGTTACTCTGCTGGGTTGTCGTTTTCTGTGCGGCGGACTCCTCTTACTGTTGATAGCACAGCCAGTTTCCTCGGTCATCAGGGTAGGACAGACTGGCGGCAGAGTGTTGCGCTAGCTCTTGTCTACCGTCAGGCGCGCGCTTCTCCGAAATCGAGATCCAAAAATCGTTTCCCGTACCCCTTCTGTCGCGTGCGAGTGCTGCCTCCAAATTGTATGGAACTCCACATGAACATGAGAAAAAGATGAATGTTTTTTTTAATATGGGCAACGTCCGAACGACAACACGGCCAGTTGCGATGGGCTTTGCATGGAGCTGCGCTGTCTTTCATTGTGACGGTAGTGTCGAGGGATACCGAGTGCTTGGCTAGAGAGAGGAAGGGCTGGAACCCAGAGCCTTTCGCGTTGTTGTCGATCGAAAGAGGTGAGAGCTTGTAGCTTGTTTTCCGACAGAAATACACGCACTGGTATGTACGAGTTTGGGTCCTCTCGAGTAGTCTGGTGCGCTGTCGGCGACCCCAGCATCAACACGAGGACTCCTTGCTTCGCTTGCTGCCGGCTGGCTGTCGACTCCAGCCACTATTGGTAATCACTGCTGTTTCGTTCCAGCTCCGAACTTACCTCTTGTCTGAGTTCGGATGGTATATGTTGTCGTGTTCGGTGGTTCGATTCACAGCACCCAGCAGAAATATTTCTGGTACGGTAGACACAGCCGTTCCTTGTGAACCGCTGCTGTGCAGCAAGTGCATTTGGTTTTTGTTGCCGGGCCACGGGCCACGCTTTCCGTCACCTCAAGGTTCAGGGTTCATCAGGGTGCTGGTTTCAAATTTGAACTATATATTTTTGTTTTGCTGCTCTCAGCGGTGCGATCATCCCTGCCTCTTTAGCTGCGAGCAAACCAATCAGTAGCTCTGAGGCACAGCAAGAAACGCGACCCAACAGCAGCAGTAAGTCGGTGCGTGAGCCACCGAGTTTTATGACCTGCCTGTACTACCGGTACGTACCAGGTATGGTATACTCCTCTGTGCCTCCAACGAACTGCCTTTTGTTCCATGCAGTACGGGACACCTGATAAGAAAACGAGCAACAAGAAAGGCAGACTGATATTTTACATGAAAATAAGAAACTTGAGAGTCGTTATACTGAAGTTAGTATAGAATGCGACAATTCTCAAATAAGAAATCCAGCCTGGATCAGCTTTCCTGTTTCTTATTAAATGTCCTGTATTGCTGTACTTGTACTCGAAGAAAGTGGGTGTCGAAGGAGCAGGCAGCGCTGAGATCACGACAAGGGCTACGACGGTAGGGGGGTCACTTTCAGGTAGAGCTATTAATAGGCACTGGACAGTTTATACTGGCAGTGGGAATCTACCGATTGACCCGGCCAGTAGATGCTGCCAGTAGTTTGATCTTACGTACGCCCAAGAAAAACGCCATATAATATTGTAGTACGGAAACCCACAAAAACGCGTTCCGGGTTCCGGGACTACAGCAGTAGTATGGGCTATGACAGGCTATGACGCGAATAATTATTTTAATGCATCATAGCCCCTAGTTCGGGAGGAGAGAGGAGAGAGGAGAGGAGAGGAACCTGCGGCCACGATGGATGAAGCCATCGCAGTCAATGGTACCACGGACTCTTCGGGCGCCGCTGGTGGTGCTGCTGCTGCTGCTGTTGCCTACGGCAGTTCTTCCTATTTCTTTGTTTGTTCTCTTTCTCCGCACACCAGCCAGTACGGTATACTCTTTCAATCCACTATTACGAGAGTCCATAGTTAATAGGACCTACTGTAGACGCAATAGAACCTACTGTTGACACCAAAGCCTAGTTATTTCCCTTTTTTGCTAACGATATTTGGTCCTGTTTACTATGGTCCCCTGTAATACGAGTACCTGGTGTATGATTTATTTGGGAGTCGGTATCGGATCATATCTACTGATTGAGGCTACCAGTGCCCAGCCCTACTTTCAGGGCCATTTTGCAGCGGCTCAGAACTATCCGCGAGAGCGACCAAGTGGCTATCCTTCTTTTTTTTGCAGATATATATCGGTTCCGCGATATGCACCATGAACTGGTTTCTTAACCTCTTTGGGGCCCCTTGGTATAGCGACTGGTACCTAAACAATGATAACGTTGGTGCTACCAACCGTCTACGAGCAGCGTGAGCGCCCAGCAGCGCGGGGAGGATCGAGTAGCGCCTGGACCGTACGACTCCTTGAATTTTATCTCCGGCATCAGTTTGTAGCATCCTACAGTGGGGCGTTGCGGTAATCGTCACTTTTTAGTACCAATATTCCCCTTCGAAGTCCCAAGAGGGCCAACGAA
This sequence comes from Costaria costata, assembly GCA_036873775.1. Lineage (NCBI taxonomy): Eukaryota > Phaeophyceae > Laminariales > Agaraceae > Costaria > Costaria costata. The sequence goes on along the minus strand of JAYJME010004017.1, from coordinate 2,904 downwards.
GTATGCATGATGAGTCCGTCTTTGATCAAGCTACAGAACCAATTGCGTGAGTGGCCAAACTTGGCAGCGAAAATGAGGGTACCCCCCCCCCCCCACCGTAGGCTTGGTTTCAGGAGGATGTTCTTAATCGAAGCAAGCAACCGTCATGCCTTCCCAGCCGACCAAAAATATAGTAACCCCTTTAGAGCCGGAAACGGTTTTTGGGGACAAAACTACTTGGAAATAGTGTGGGATAGTTTTTGGGGTAGTAAAAGGGTTTTAAGAGCTGCAAACTGACCGTGTTTTGGGGGACAAACTCACTTCTATTTAGTTTGGGACCAGTTTTTCAGTAGTAAACATGTTTTAACATACAAGAGAGGACCTCCCAGGTGGATTCTTTGTTTTTTTTTCGTGTCATCTGTCGGTAAATATGTACAGCAGCAGCAATCCGACTAGCCTAACGCTACGCTGCGGGTATTTTTTAACTCTATGAATGAACGCTATTTTAGTTTGTTTTCACCACCCGACAATGTGCAGTATGAGAGCTTCACTGCGATCACTCACAAATATTCCGGAAAAAAACAAGAAAACCAAGGGAAACCAAAGAAAAAAGGTAACCTACGCAATAATCATCACTTCTTCTCTACCTATACTTCGAGCTTTACATCGACCCACCCTACTTGCTGTCCTTGCTCCCCATTTCCTTCTTAATACAAACAATAATTATAACTCTCTTCTGCACCTACTCGTACTTCCACCTTATAACATGGACCCACCCTGCTTGCTGTCCTTGCCCCTCCTTTCCTTCTCAATACACACCATAACTATTGGTCCTATTGGAAAAAGTAGTTTCTACTGCTGACCTCCGATTTAAACGTTGAGGAAAATAACCAGGGGTCCGCGGGCCGGGCCGAGAGTGGAAAACGAGGCCTAGATACGTGTTGTTAGTGAATCTTTATGGAGGTTTTGGCCGTGGCGCCTAAAGCCGACCACCCCACCCGAACCCTAACCCGAACCAGAACCAGAACCCTGTGCTAGGATGCTGTGGCTTGTGAAGGCTCTAGGTTGACTCGGTCGGCGTGGACGCCGTGCTTGGAAAATACTCTAGGTTGATTCGGCCGGATTGGGATGCTGTGGCTTGGGAAAACTCTTGGTGGATTGGGCCGCTTGTAAAACACCCCTCAGCCAATCAGAGTGCGTAAATAGCTACCCCAGGAATTTCACAATCAACATATATCTCTACTACTGTGGAAAACATCTCACGGGCCGGGCCGGGCCGGGTTTGCCAGTCTGAAAATCTCGCGGACCGGGCTGACATGACCCGCGAAACGACCCGTGGATTTGGCGTGGTCAATTCACCGGCCAACCCGGGAAAAGCCCGCCAAACGTCCGCGGGTCACTGTGTTCTGGCCTTAACTGTGCCGATCTTCAGTATTCCGAGGTGTGGATGCCAACGATTATACTGTAGTGATAGAGTTCGTAAAAAATGCGAGCCTGGGTCCCCTGTCAGGAACTGTTGAGTAAACGTTTGCTTCGAGTAACCTCTTTAAAAAAATCATAGCACAAGCCGTCTGCTACACCAAACCGGAAACCACCGAGACGGGCAACGGCATGCATGGTCGAGGGCGCGCGGCCACCAGCCCCTGATTGTTTTTGGCGGCACATACGAAGAGGCGACCACTCTTGGATTCTCTAGAGTGGGCGGATGTAGTCGTAAAACCCCACGCACACGGGCCAGCGACGGCGATGGAGACGGGACACATCGAAGTATTGTGGACTGGGTATTCTGGCTCATTCGTTGATGTTTGTGTGGTATCGGAGGCACAGCGGGATGAAAAAGTGTTTTTGCGGTGGCCTTGTTCTTTTCGGCACCGCCGACGGCCTACGTTGCGCTAGGGGGCTTTGACGTTTGTGTTGCAGCTGCGCCGGTCACCTTCCATTGAGGTTCGCGGTTTATCGCTCGGTCTCGTATCTGAAGCGGTCGTCGACACGGTCCAATTTGCATACCCCGCTTCGGCTTCCTTGAACATGTGGCAGTTCGAGTTGGATCGGACTACTCAAATTTGATTTCGTGTTCGACAAAGTGGACAAAAGGTAGCCTCGAAATGATATTTGGGATTCATTACATACCCCCAACCCAACTGTTCTCACCACTTGGTTGACCCGTGGGTTTCTTATCGTTGACCCGCGGATATTCCCACGGTCCAGCCAAACCCGGCCCATGATAAAGCGGTATAGCATGGTGTCTCTCAGGACCTCACGGGCCTGGCCGGACCGGGTTTGGAAATATGATAATCTCGCGAGCCGGGCCGGAACGGGGGCCCGTCGTCTGAAAATCGCACGGGCCGGGCCGGGCTGAAGCCCGTAAGATTAGGATCTCACGGGCCAGGCCGGGCTTCGGCCCGTGATTGTAAATCTCACGGCCCGACCCCACGCGCGAGAGTTGGCTACACCCACGCAGACCCCTGCAAATAAGGTTTTACAATACGGCACTCATACTCTCATGTCGCGAACATTGACACCTCGCTTCATGAGAGATGGGGTCGCTGAGTTGCTTCGTTTGGCCGTACACTTGGGAGTTATGCGAGCCTTGGGAAGAGGATTTGTGGTTGATTGGGAGGCTCTTTTCACTGGATAGGACGAGCGGTAAAGGGTAAGAGCTAAGCGTGTGGAACTACTACTAGTACTGCTATCAATCATACGTGTATTGTTAATCTTTCGAATTGCACTGTCGTTAACGTTTTTCTGGGTCATGGGAGAGAGAGAGTTCTCCCCTCGGCCAGATACACCTATCGCAGCCTCCTGCAATCTCCTGTGCATCTCGCCCACACATTTACCGTCTCTCTCCCCCAAATATGATATCAGCCGGGTTCCTAACTATTACCGCCTACAGTCGTCTCGGATGACCAAGCCTCCAAATGGTAC
>JAYJME010004016.1:0-11402 GCA_036873775.1 Costaria costata | reverse complement strand
TGGTCATACGACTACGGCCGTGCATTATTTTAATAAACCCCCCCCCCCCCCCCATTTCCTCGCCTTTCTTCCATTCCACCTGTCTGCGCAATACCGTCGTTGCGTGGACGGCTTCATCGACGATGTTCACGGTGCTCGCTCTCTCTTTCTCTCTCTTTCCTGATTCATGGTGCTATCTATTTACCTCTCTCTTTTTGTCTTGTCTTTTTTTTCTGATTTCATGGTGCTTCTTTTCTCTCTCTTTTTTTTTTGTTTTTGTTGTCCTTGCAGGGTTTAAGAAGGCTCTGCACGTCATGCCGGCATCTCCCGCGGCTCAAGTTGTCTACGAGAACCTTCATGTTGGCGGCCTTCAGAGGGTCTCGGCGCAGGTGAGTTAGTTACCACGGTGGTGCTCCAGAATAGTGCTGAGTGGTATCATATAATATTACGGGGGACCTTAGTTAATACCTGGTACCAGTAGGACCTACTGTAGACACAATAGAACCTACTGTAGACACCAAAACCTACATATTTTCCTATTTTTGCTAACAATGTTTGGTCCTATTTACTATGGTCGACCGTAATAGTTGATTGTAGGCATTACAGCTAATAGTTAGTGCGGGTAACTTGCTTTGCGGAGGGAGGGCTGCGCCTTTTCACCTTGCACGCCCATGTGTTATGCCGTAGTTGTCTCCCGCGGGTCGATTTGTTTGTACGAGAAGCTTCATGATGGCGGCCTCCGGAGGGTCTCGCCCCAGGTGACACTATGGCTGTTGCCCGCATCGGACAGATGGATCATCGATAGATGGCCCATTTCATGATCTGTTACTGGGGGGCATAGCAGTCAGACCACAAATATGGTTAAAAAAAATAGGGTATATATTTATCTTGGGGTTAGAAAATTAAGGGGGTATATACGGTTTTGGGGTCAGAAAAATAGGGGGATATACAGGCTTTTGGGATTAGAAAAAGAACGGAATATATAGGTTTTTGGGGTCAGAAAAAAGAGGGAAATACATAAGCTTTTGGGGTTAGAAAAAAATAGGGAAATACATACGATCGTAGGCTTTTGGGGTTAGAAAAAGAGGTAATATGTAAGTTTTTGGGGTTAGGAAAAGAGGGAAAATTGTAGGCTTTTGGGGTTAGAAAAAGAGGGGAATATGTAAGTTTTTGGGGTTAGAAAAAGAGGGAAAATTGTAGGCTTTTGGGGTTAGAAAAAGAGGGGAATATATAGGCTTTGGGGGTTAGAAAAAGAGGAGAATACATGGGGTTTGGGAGTTGAAAAAATAGGGGATAATCGCTACCCTTCCTTACCCATTCCCTTACACCTCTGCTGTTGGTCACCTCTCCCTCCCTCTATTCTCCTCCTTGTTCTCATCCTGATCCATCCTTCCCCTCACGCTTGTGCTGTTGCCACCTACCTACCTCTGCTCCTTCTCCCCCTCCTGCTCCTGCTGCTGTTGTTGCCGATCAGATCCTGACGTTCACCCTGACGGCGGTGGTCCTGGTGCTGGCGTACCTGCTGGCCTCGAAGCTAGACCCGGTGGGGGTTGTTCCTGTGGCCCTCGTGATCACCGCCCTCGACGCGGCCCTGCCCTCCCTCGTGCGCGCCATCTCCTCGCTCGAGCGGCACCACAGCGTCGTTACCCACGACCTTAGTTTCATGAACAAGGTGATCAGCGAGGGCAGAAAGGAAGGGGGGGGGGTTAGTTTTATGGACAACGTGACCATCTGGTCCTGAAAATGCCGAGAATGGGGCGGGTTGTACCGTACTCTTTTGCTATTTATGGCCGTAGTAGTCGCATGACCATATAGACCCTCGCATCCCTACAATGCCGGGTCGGAGCACGTCGGGTTTTCACCGACCAGGAAGATTTTACTTGCTGTAGAGGGGGGGGGGGGGGCGTACTCATTTGTTGCTTGCCTTAGTCGTTTGACCGTTGACCACGCGTCCCTTTCGAGACGGAGCACCGTTCCTACTCCTACTAGAGACACCTCCAACAGTTGGGCGCTCATTACGTTGTTTCCATATATCACAAAGAAACGTTTCGCTACTCTTTGGGTGACAAGCTTCCAAGCTTGCTTGCGGTGTTTGCCGTTGCCGTTCTTCGGCAGAGTGAAGCTTGGAGGTCCGCATGCAGTATTATACACAAAAAAATACCAATATACCATCATACATCAAAACCTTGACCTCCGTGACTTGTAACTTCGTGCTGCTTTTAGCCGGCGATAACTATTTATACCGTATTAATATACCGCTTTGTCCGGAAATATAATGTACCGCTTTGTCCGGAAATATAATAACCTTTTGTACATTAAAACCAATATAAAAAACATTTTTTTTCCGGACAGAATGGGGTACTAAACAACATTCGATAACTTGCTTCGTGCGTACTGGTATATTACATACCTGGTAATAAAAAACAACAAAATAAAAACCAACACTTGAAGAAACCTCTATATATACACGTTGTTCAGCCGCGATATGTAAATATATACAAAGTACATACGAACTTCAAAGTATTTACATATGCCTGCTCAGGAACGATTCTTATTTATTTGTTTTGTACCAGGCATCTATAAATAGTTGGGCCTGCGCCGGCACGATTCAAGGACGCAATTACTCGTAGACACCAGCTCATGGGGAGAAAACCACGTGTCGGACAGCAGAGTGCTGCAGTGCTGCGAAAATCATCCCACACTAATTCCAAGTAGTTTGTCTGCAAAACCGGGTTCCCAGTTCTTAACCAGTTTTTACAGAGTTGTTCCCGCTTTCGATGTAGCCTTTCTGGTGGAAACCCCGATTACACATTGGATAACATCGCGTGGGATCAGGGCGCCTTTGGTGGACCCTGCTGATGTGGATGGATACCACGTCCCCTTCCCCTAGGTTGTACCGAGTCATAACACAGGTAGTTCAAGGTCACGAGAGGTCCATCACTCACTCCGTTCCGTGTGATGACCCGGGGCACCGACCACCGACCCACCTCGGTGTGTCCTCCACACCATAACCACACAAGAGAAAACAACCTGCCAGAGGCACCGCCTCACAACGGCGTCGTCGGCAGACGGCATTTATATACCCCCAGAGGGTCAGTTTGCAGCGCTCAGGTCCGGGTGGGATCAGGGTCTGTGAAAGTGTCGAACTGCAAATAGCTAAGCTGTTTCATTATCAGTGATGAGGTATGATATAATAAATAGCGTCTTGTCACGAGACTGCGTTGTGGGATTTTTTTTCCGGCTGCGGGGTTTTTTGTCGAAAACTCACACACGGTGGCCACGTGGTCACCGCCTCGACCACCCGGATCCGGAGCCCTCCCCAATCCAAACAAGAGAGAGAGGCCTTGCTTGGTTGGTGTGCTTTGGGAAGACTCTAGGTCGCCTGTGCTTGGAAAGACTGACTAAGTGTATGCATAATAGACACGATCGTATATAGGTCGATGTGCGGGCAGAAAATAAGAATCGTTCCCGCGCCGGCAGAAATACATAAATACGAGTTCCGCAAGTTGATATTTCATATAATACGTTGTCACGAGTAGAGAACGTCACAAGTTAGAACCACTGCTGCTGCTGCCGCTGCTGCTGCTCTGCATGAAACAACCGTATGTAACAGCAGCAGCATGACCTCATATCATCTACAATCTACAGAGTACGTACATTCCTAACCCCAACTCTAACCCTAACCCTACCACTATACACTTTAACCCTATAACCCGAGTTATACTAACTGCAGCAATGTACATGCGAGATACAGTATTAGGCCGTCAGGCCGTTTCTCGTCTCTCGCCTCTTGGCTCGGGGAGACGGGAGACGGGAGACGGACGGCGAACAAAACGCGCTCGTCCGGCAAGGCTTTATTTACTTTTCGCTTTTTTTAAACTTTTAGCTCTACACTTTAAACACCCCCCGCTGCCTTTTTTTTTAATTCTTAATTATATGCTGTTTATGCCACTGACACCGTATTAAGCGTAAAACGTCACTCGTATTAATGTTCATGTTTAATACTGCACCTTCTCACCTACAGGTATACATACTATATATATGGTATCATATACCGGTACATATAATAGCACGCATGAATGACGTCTTCGCTTTGTTACGAGTGTATACGTACGTACGTCTTGTTTTTTTGGGGGGGCATTTGCTCATTGATTTTGCTGTCGATATTGTTGCTATTACGGGGAACCGTAGTAAATAGGACCAAGTATTGTTAGCAAAAATAGGGAAATATATAGGTTTTGGTGTCTGCAGTAGGTTCTACTGTGTCTACAGTAGGTCCTATTAACTATGGACTAAATATTGTTAGCAAAAATAGGGAAATATAGAGGTTTTGGTGTCTACAGTAGGTCCCATTGTGTCCACAGTAGGTCCAATTAACTATGGTCCCCCGTAACAGTGGTGCATCGAAGAGCATCGCCCCGACTCAATCCAACGAACAGAGAACAGGGCAGACGGGAGCATGGGGCAGCCGACGCAGAGCATGCCCCTGCTGGCGCCTGTGTCTACACAGCAGTGGGTGCTCGCCTTGTATCTCTGATAGGAGCTGTTAGCTGTGCCTCTGCGCAAGGCGTCTCGGGCCTCAGACCTTACACAACCGACCGGCCACGACCCACCAAGACCACCTAGTGTCTACCGACTACTGCCTACTACTGCCTATTCATACTGCTGCGACATATAACCCCGCTGACACTGACTGTCTGCGGGGGCAAGACAGGACAGGACAGGACCAGCAGCAGTACTGTTGTTACTAGCCGGGCCTTGAGCCTTTCGACTTTTGACTCTTGTGCACCAACAGGCCGATACGGGGGAGAAGGGGGAGGCAGAAGCAGCTCCCTCCCCTCCCACCCCCACCGCCTACTGCCTACTACTTATTCATACTGCCACGATATGTAACCCCGCTGACACTAAACGTCTGCGGGGACAATACCGGACATGACAGCAGCAGCGGTGCTGTTAGTACTAGCCGTGCCTTGAGCCTTTCGATTTTCGACTCTTGTGCACCAACAGGCCAATACTGGGGGGAGGGGGGGGGCAGATAAGCATAAAGATGCCCGTGGCTGGGTACTGAAGTATTGAACTACGGTGTCGATAGCCTGGAGCAAATCCTGAGAGTCTGTTCGAAAAAGACGGAAAACAAACGCAAGTCGGCAGATAACGGGGTACATAACATATTCTCGTACACTAGGGTTATGGTGAGGTCCTTCGTCCCAGGGCAGATTCACCCAAACATGATAAAGGGGGTAGACAGGAAGCGACCTACATGAATGGGCTGTGAAGCCACACTGGTGTCGAAAACGCAAGAACCTGCGACAGGTACGACGACAAATACAAGAAACATCCGAGACATCAAGAGGGAACGGCGTGTGGGCTGCACAGCCAGGACGGTCGGCAACGAAGGCAAGAAGGCCGGTGCGGTTGGGTCCCAGGGGCAGCTATCTCGAAACAAAACCAAGAAAAAAGGTTTAGAGGAACAAGACCTGTTGTCTGCGATGCCAGGATGTGATCGTTCATGTGGTCGCCCGTTTAGTTTTTTTTCCCCCAACAAAAAAGGGTTTGGGCGATGTAATAAGAGCACCTCGACTCAGAGAAGCCTCACAACGTTGGCACCGTTGGACCGTTGGGGCAGGTACGAAAAAAAATAGAGACGAACCACAAGTCAAGAGGAACAGACGTGTTGGCTGCAAAGCTCGAACGGGGTTCGGTGACGGAGGGCCTTGGGGTCAACATAACTCACCAAGGAAAACGGAGGGCAACCCGAACCGACGAATGGGCTGGATAGCAAGCACAGCACCTGGCGTGGGACCTGTGGGGCTCACGACTTGACGCTAACGGTCGACGACATGCGACCTCATCACGGCAGTAAAAGCTGGAATGCCACACTAGCTGGGGATAATGTGCAACTAGAAAATTCGTGGAACAACAAGTGCGTCATGAAGCAAGGAGAGGGCCAACTAGAATAAATAACTAGAAAATCGCTGAAAATATAAAAAACCTCGCGGTAAGCATCTATGCTTCCGCTATGGACGTAAGTCGACCAGAAAACACTACTTGTGGAAGCCATTGCGAGGTACGAACACAAGTTGGTCGTGGGCATGTACCAAACGTAGCAAGGATAATTCGCAATGGAAGGTAGAACGAAGACCCAAAGGTGAACACTCGTCGTCATGTAGAAACTTAGCACAACCTTAGGCCCGGGTTCGAATTCAAGGTGGATCTCTGTCATGTTCAAGTAAAACAGAAACCAAACGCAATTTGCATTGCACAATACCAGGATAAACAGTGCTAACTAAAAACACTGGTGGATGCACAAGGATAGTAAAGACTTGGAGGAGCTACATACATTAAGGAGTCGCTAGGCGAAAGCACTGACTCTGCCGATACTTATTACGTAGGTGTATTTTGATAAATTACGGTCGAACGTTAATACCCGCACTGTTATTAGGCGGTCACCAACAATTGTTCCAGACAATGAATGGGAGAAAACACTACTACATCTCCGTCCGTCAAAGAATAAATGTGCTTAGAACTGGCAAACAAGACCAATACTACGCGCTTGGCACGAAGACGAAAACAACAGAGTCTGCCTTTCGAGCTTTGCACTAACACGCAGGGGTACACGTTCTCATCCGGCGCGCGGTGCACGGGGAAGAAAGGCAACAAGATGAAAAAACAATATTACCACCAATGCACAGCTTATACACTGCGAGAAAAGCAAAACAGGGGATTGTGACACCTAGAGCCAATCTACCCCACCAAAGCCGCAAGCATATGGTACAGGCCATATCTCAGCTGAGCAAGAATCAGACAAAACTCAAGCTCGTTGGCGGGCTGATACCAAAAAATGGATTGGGGGGGGGAAGGAATCAACTTTCGTGTAGCTTAGAAACTGTAGCGCGGCGCATGCATACGGTGGAAGTTTATTTCGCGCTTAGAAAAAATCAAACGAAACAACCACAGTAACCGGGGGATATGATAGGTAAGCTTAGAGGCGGATCTTGAGAACTGCTTAAGCCGGAAATACTAGCGAAACGTTTATAAATAGCGTCAAACTCACGGAAAGCTGGCCTACTGTAGAGGCACTCCTATTGGAAGCTAAGATTCGAACAGCATTAAACATACGCCAAAGCACATGGATGCCCAACGGAGAAGGGGGGGCTTGTACAGAGCGCTTTGACGGAAAGAAGACGACCACAACGCCGCACATTAGTAGCTCCGACGTAAGTAATGCAGAACTTAGATACTTTGAAGAATTCACCACAATGGGTTTCCTGGCCGCTGAACAAGGCAAGCTAAATCGGCAGAAAGAAGACGAAACTACGGCAGATTTTCGGCGCATTTACGAAGATGGGACAAGCTAAGACGGCAAGAACCCGAACGCGGAACCATACCACATGTTCGGTCTAGTTACGAAAACGGAGCGACCTCAGCTAATGGCTGGAAGGACAGAGTAGCACATCAAACACGATTATATCCGGGCTGGTCCCAAACGGGGAAAACTGAAAATTAAAGGCGAATAACAGGCACGTTCTAACTAACTAAGCAAGCAAACTAATTGGTGCGGCTAAACGTGAAGATAACCTGCCAGCAAATATCCTCTCGTCGTGGCGTTAGGGACTCACGGATTCGTAGTTGAGGCTCGGTGAGGATGTGTAATAAGCACGCAGTAGGTTGATCGTGGAATCCGATGGTGTAGGGGCTTCATGAAACAACGTATAATAAAACTCGGCCGATGGTTGTAAAATTATATGTTTCAGCGCTCCGAGCGCGAGCCGGGGACGCCGTGGTGTTTGCGAGATATGCAGTAGAAGCTCGACTGACGCCCGAGCCCCCGGGAATACGGGATGGGTGGTATTTAACGTCGGTTATGAAGGGGTCTGAGTGCGAAACGGTGAGGATAGGGTGTTCACCGACAATTAGGTAACAACGCTGTGACCATATAGAAAACGAGGCTGCAGTAGTCAAATATAGATGGTCGAAACTAGTGTCGCGGTCGTGAGTCCTGCAGTAGTCCATACAATTGGGCCGTTGAGGACTTCAGCGGTGTCAGTGGCGGCGGAAGGTGTTTTTCCGGCGACGTAGACGTCGGCGCCGTTGCTGAATGTTTAAGTATAAAAAGGCTCAAAGTTGTGGGCAATGGCGATGACGCCGGGGTCGATGGCAGTCGCGTCAATGGGAAGGTCTGTCGGGGCGGTGGGTGCAGAGATCGGTTTGTGACGTCCCAGTTGGTCGACGTTGACGGCGGTGGTGCCGGGGTGAATGGTAAAGTGGCGAGGAAACAAGCGTGGGTTGAAAATTGAAGTTAGCGGTTGAGGAAGACCGCAGTGGAGCTCAGGTGGAAGTGGATCGTTGTTATCGTCTCGTTAATTTAACGTTTGGCAGTGTAGGCACTTCACTTCATCCTCGTCATTACAAGCGTGCTTGGAACAGGGTCGCAGACGGGTACGCGGTCGCTTCTATATTCGAAACCATCGCTAAGCGGTGCTCGGACCGCATGGCGAGCTACTGGCCGGAAAACGTCTGCGGCCAACACCGCCGTGTTATGTACGCTCGAGACGTTATTTCGGCCTTGACCGGAGGTCCGGTAATAACCTCTAAAATGACCATGATGACGCCAGCTTACACGTGACTGGTGAGCGAGGCCTCGGGACGCCACCGTCATTACCTTTCCACACGGGCATTCCACGTCGGTGAGAGGACAGGGCGAACATTTTCACAATTCGGGACACGCGCCCAACCTCTCCATTCCCATGCAGCCACCTTGCCAATATTGCGCGGCGAGCGTTACCGCAACCATGTCTTGAGTCGACGTTACTACACTGGGTTCCGGAAGACTCCCGTGACTAGCGTCATTCAAGGGCAGCCTGGCGAGCCTGCAATATCCTCCCCCGCGATTTCTTTGGGGGATGAGGATTCCCTCGTACGAGGTTCGCTCTCTACCCACATAAAGCTCCGGGTTCACAGAATGTAATTGGAGCTCGGTTCGTACTAATTCACCGTTGGAGCTCCGGATCAGCGGAACCACTTAGTCACTCAGTTCAGATCCAGGGAACGTTGCTTCAAGTGCAACTGTCTTCATGCAGGTGATCCATCATCAGACGCCGTCGATCTCAACTGCCACTGCCTCTCTCAGCATATGGTGGCCAACCCTGTGGATCGCAACAACTGTAACTTACTACAGGGGTCCACGCATCCTCCAAGCCTCTTAGGGATGAATTTTTCCACCGCTGGGCAGGTATGTCCGACACCAACAATTTACCAGAACATTGAACAAGACCACCATCAACTGTCACAAAGACACTCACACGCCTACTATTTACGGGGGGCTATAGTAAATAGGAGCAAATATTGTCAGCAGAAATAGGGAAATATATTGGTTTTGGTGTCTAAAGTTGGTTATATTGTGTCAACAGTAGGTCCTGCTAGCTATGGACCATATATTGTTGGCAACAATAGGGAAATAGGTAGGTTTTGGTGTCTACAGTAGGTCATATTGTGCCTACAGTAGGTCCTATTAACTATGGTCCCCCGTAATAATTGATCCACCGAAACCACGCATCAACCTATCGACACCCCCATCAACCCACCATATACAAATGCAATGCAGCCATTCGTACGTATCCATTACGTCCAACTCGACCCACCCACTCACCCAACTCTACCGTACAGTCCTATTGTTTCATTCTGTTTTATGTTAGAACTTGAATTTTGTGCGGGGACGGATAGGGCCTGTCTGGTCGAGGAACGTAAATTTTGGGAGTGGACATAATGGAAAAGGGCTTATTTTGCTGATGATTGTTTGAAAAGTGAATCACCAAGAAGGCTTTTCCAAGGGAAGTTCGAAATAATATATTCAAATCCAACAAGAAATGTTTTTTAACGTAGTTTGCCTTTTTTTAGTTCAATTTTGTTTTTCTATTTGTGCAGTTGTCCAACTCGACGGGGCATGTTCCATTAAACACAAGCTACCCACCCAAACTTGTGTCGTGTCGGCAGCAGCTTCAGAGGCGGGATCCGTCGATCTCGAGAGGCAGGGCCACTAGAGCAGCCGCAGCGCGAAGTCCGAGGGCCACTATTATTGCCCAGAGTAGATCGTACGCGGCGCTTGCAAAATGAGCAAGGTCGCCGCAAAACCAGTTTTTCATCCCTCGTTGCCTCCAAAACAACACGAGCACCAACCAGATTACGACGTCACTCAGGAGTTCGATCGCTATATCCCAGTCGCTGCTGCCCACGTGAGGTTTTGGGGCTGCGTCACTACACCCGATTGGTTCCAAAAGGGATAGCCTCCTATCCGGTGCCGCCCTCCGGGGAGGATGCCTGCTGTCGCCCGCCTTGTTGCTTGCCAGCGGGAGTTTCTAGACTTTGCGCTATATTCGAATTTTAGTTTGCGATACTCGTAATTGTAGGCCATTCTTAGATATGGGACCCAAAGTCGTACGTGTATCACATTTCAATTTAACTTCGAAAACTTTTATCCAACTCCAAACTGACAAGCTCCCCATTAGTACAGGGCCATTATCTCGTCCCGTTGTTGCTGCTTGCTTGATTCTGACTCGAGTTTCTGGAATCGATTTTTTGTTTTTCGACAGTTTCCCGTTGTTTTCAGAAAATGGTTGGGGGTTTGTTTTTTTTCCCCAGGAACTATGTTGGTCGACACTTTTTCCCAGTGACAACATAAACATCGTGATGCGCCGGGAATCAAGGTCCATATTTCAAGCCCTCAAAAAGACCAGGCGAGCAACGTCAAGTGCAAGCAGCGGGCATCGTATTACTGCACAAATACCGACGTTTGTTCGTCGAAAACACCCTGTTCAATTGAAAACTTGTGGTCGAAGCTGTGAGCTAGAATCTGCCAACGTGGCTCGTGCCTCCGGCCTGCTGGGAATCAGCAAATTGGCCGTTCCAGCTGCACGCGCAAGGGGAAAAACAAGTTGCCGTTGCCCGGGTCTCTGTCAAGTTACATTCCGACTGCGAGTCACCCCGCGAGCCACGGGCCCGTTGCTATGGTAGCGGTAATACATTTTGACGCTTTCATCGCTAGTGGTGTCTCGTGCCCGGTACTCGTTCTTACCAGAAGCGAGGGGAATCACGGCGCATCGATTGTCACCTACAAGACTCGCGCGGGTCAGCGGCGAACACGTCGCTGCTGAAGGCGTTTACGCCGCTGCAACAACTTGAGGCCGTCTCCCGAGTTCAGAGGGGCAACGTTAAAGGCTGCAGCTTTGTTCGGGGGCGCCTTGGCGAGGCAGAACGGACAGGTGTTTTAAAGTTGACCCTTGGTGTTCGTTGCTGAGGTTTGGGTACAGCTTCTTGTCTCTTGGCTGACCAGGACGAACGTCAGTCCCACCTCCTGGCACTCGCAGATTGCTCTCCTCGAACGTTTTAGAACAGTGCAGTAGCCACGCCACATAACACATGCACCC
>JAYJME010004014.1:0-11403 GCA_036873775.1 Costaria costata | reverse complement strand
TAGTAAGTACTGAAGTACTGGTTGCGATACAAAGGTAGATATGTCACTGGGACCGGCGTGCAAACCTGCACGCGGTAGTATTGAAAGTTGCAAAAACGGAAACTGCTGCTGAGCTACTGCTGCTATTGCTGCCCCTAGCTTCCCCTAGGAGAGTAGCTGCTGCTAACTGTGCTTTGCTGCTTCTGCTTGCTGTCTGGGTATACAGCGGCTGCCGCCGTTGCTGGATTGCTCTTGCGATATACCCTGCTTGTAATTGTTGCTGTTTTATGCTACATAGATAGGATGTGTTTGGTACCACGAGTCGTACGTGCGTACTGGTATACGAATTCGTTTTGTTTCCCCGTGCTCACCCGCTCACCTGTTTCATACGGCACGAGGGGTTTGCGAAGTCTCTTTTGGATTTGCTTTTGCACAAACACAACCAAATCGGGAGGGGAAGGAAATTCACTTTTTTAGTGTCAAGTAAAGTATTTTCCTAAAACACTTTTGCGCAAACACTCTAATAAATGGGATGGAACAAAAAAAGAAAAAGAAATGTTAAAATAAGAGCCTGTCTCACTGAGAAACTTTACAATTTGGAATAAAAAAAATGGAAAAAAAAATGAATAACTTAGTTTGCATACTTCGTACGGTCCATGCAGGACAGTTTGTCCATTCACTTTTCTGTGCATATCTTTTGAATAAAACGTAATTGTAAAGTGAAACAACAAGGGCCGTGACCGCCGTCCGAGCTACGTCGATAGCCGTGGAGTTTTTTTTTTGGGAAAAATGCGACATTTTGGACCAAAATTACCCCGAATGGCCCGAAATTACCCTGAAATGCCCCGATGTGGGCGCTAATAGCACCCGCACACACAGCATGCTCACAGATCAAGCCTTACTGCTGTACAGCGCAGTAGCAACCAACAGTCACAGATGTACATATATTGTTACATGTGGCTGATATATCAGTCATGGGAATTTGTGGACAAATTGTCCTGCATGGACCATACTATTTTTAGTATGTAGGTTTTTCTATAGCCACATAATGTGGCGGGAAAACATTTTTACGAACGAAATATTGCTTTTCTCAGAATGAAAGAAAACCCGCGGCGTTGGCTCGATGTAAGAAATCGTTTGAAGTCCTCTTTTTATAAATAATACGGCCAGTTGTCCCGAATGAAACAAAACAAGTCGACCTTCCAGATCCAGTTTTTTTTAATATTTCAATCAAATTTTACTTTAAAAAAAAACAAAAACACCGCGCCGAGAAATGCTAAGAGCTGTCGAAATCCGTTGAGATATTGGAGATCACGGAAAAACATCGGTCCCAAGAAACGAATAAAGTGTTTCCGGTTTATCTAGGATAAAAAGGCTCAGCGAAAACAAACTAAAAAATCTCTCCGAGGAGACCTGCCTGCGTCTAGGGACAGGGCGTTTGCCGGTGTATTTTTATTTTGGAACAACTACCTTGGTGCTGGGGAAATTGTGGACAAATTGTCCTTCATGGACCCTACGGTGTTGGGTAGCATTACGGAGTTATAGCAATACTGAATTACAGCCTTACTGAATGACACCGACATTTTGAGCATCTATCGCGTTGTGACCACCCGGGCACTTGGTTCTGTACTTTGCTCAAATATCAAAGTTAAAATGTATTTGTTGACATGGCGTAGAAGCTAATCCCACGGGGGCTGCTTATAGCCAGACCAAAACGCCTACCAGGTACGAAGTAAAGGCTTAAGACAGCAGCGAGTTTGGGTAGTCACTCGGCCGAGTGGCAATGGGCCGCTGAAAACAGTGTACTGTACCTGAACGCGGCCCCTCCTATCGTAGCAGTAGTAGTAGCAGTCTATTTATCGTTAGATAACTACTAGATCATGGTGCGGTCCATCGCGCTACGCAATCAAACTTACTCGTTACTCAGTTTTTGTGTGCTACTGTGTAGAGGTGTAGAGCTCCTCCAAGGAACCTTCGGCGCGTCAGAAACAATGTCAAAATACTTCATGCGTAGGCCTCCTTCTTATCATTAGTATTGTAAGCATTATTTTGCTTGGGTTATATTTGTTTTTTCTTCTTTCCGGGAGTGTTTGTGAGTGAACGACGTTGAAGTCGATGAGATGCTGCAAATTGTCGGATGACAAATATAATATTGGCATTGTATCATTGGTTGAGCAAAGAGGGAATGATCCTGCAGGAGCTCAACAGCAACCATCCCTACTATAATCACCGCAGAAGCAGAGACTGTTATGTGCGATAGCCCGAGCCAGCGATTACATATTTCGCCGGAGTGCTGCTGTCAGCCGTCGCAAGCCGCTGATTTCGTCAGTCCCGACAAACCCGGCTTTGTCTACCCCTAAATGGTCGATGATATCGTACCATACCGTATCATATTATTATCAAAGAAAAAAACGTCAGTTGTGAGATCGAGGATTTCGTCATTCATATCGTATCGTATCATATAATATCATATAATATCAATAGCATAGCATATCATATCATATCATACGGGTATGAACTAACTTTGATATCCTCTCGTACTGGTACGCAGCTGTGGAAGCGGTGCAGGATGCCTTGATGGAGCAAGCCAGAACGCAGGAGGAGAACATGCAGCTTGCCCACGACGAGCTCATGTCCTCCGTTCAAAAGGGCGTCGATCACACCCTACGCGCAGTCAACGCCGAGGTGCGTCATAGATCCGTTGAATGTTTTGACCGCAGACTAAGCGCAGTCAATACCGAGGTACGTCATAGATCCGTTGAAGAGGGCGTAAAGCACAGGCTATAAACGCAGTTTATGCCGATAATATGTGCTATAGATCCGAGCAAGGGGCCAAACACAGACTAGAGCCTAACCCTATTACGGGGGACCATAGTTAATAGGACCTGCTGTAGACACAATAGGACCTACTGTAGACACCAGAACCTATATATTTCCCTATTTTTGCTAACAATATTTGGTCCATAGTTAGTTGGACCTACTGTAGACACAATAGAACCTACCGTAGACACCAAAACCTATATATTTCCCTATTTTTGATAACAATATTTGGTCCTATTTACTATGGTCCCCCGTAATAATTAGTTTTTGGTTTGGAGGAGAGTTATATGGGTCGACAGTGCGGTCTGAAATAATCTAAAATTGTGTTATGTTATATTGCCTTGGAAGCCAGCAAAGGCCTAGGTACCTGGGTTTCGAAATAGAAGAAACGGGGTTTACGTAGTGCTTGCATGGCATTTGCGTATAGGGAAACTAGGGGACGAGTCAAGAGACGAGTCGCCCACTTTGTCAGAACTCTGTCTATCGGTCTTAAAGGATCAATAATAATACAACAAACTCCTACAAAGGGAAACTACAGTACTAGTGAGTGACAACGCGAAACCTGCTAGATAGGCAAAGCTGAAGGGTGATACGTCTGTGTCCCCATGGTACTACATCAATAGTCTAAAATAGTCCAAAATAGTCTAAAATAGTCTACACTAGTCTAAACTAGTCTAAAATAGTCTAAAATAGTTTTAAATAGTCTAAAATATTCTTGAATAGTCTTAAATAGCCTAAAATAGTCTAAAATAGTCCAAAATAGTCCAAAAGAGTCTAAAATAGTCTAAAATAGTCCAAAATAGTCCAAAAGAGTCTAAAATAGTCTAAAATAGTCTAAAGGCGCGTGCTACGATAGAGGCACAGTAACACGTTTTCGCTGACGTTTATCTAACCGCCGAGGCTCTTCAGATTTTAGAAACACACAATATAGCCGTTGGAACGTCCCTTGTTTGTTTATCCTCGATTATCCTTACTCCTCATCAACGTGCCATCCCCACGTCATAGGCAGCAGTGCTCCGTCTTCCCCCCTCCTTCCCCTAGCGGCCTGGCGGTCCCGCAACGCAAGTTTGTACCGGTGCACCCGGCGCGAAATCGCTATCTGGGTGGTCACTGAGATGACCTGGAAGAGACGTTCTTTGCAGACGCCTTTCTTCGCTAAGGACGATCCGTCCGTCCCTCCGACGATGCTTGCCGCCACCTGATCGATGAGGTCGCTGCCTTCCGTTCCAAAGCAAACCTTTCCACCGCGAGGGTGGTGAGTTTATAGCTGCGCTCGTCGAAGGACACATGTCCAGGTCGAGCGTAGTGGCTGCGCTTTCGCGCCTCGGATTTGGAAGCAGCCAGTCCGTCTCGGTCGGCGCTGCCTGCACGCATGTGGCCCACCGCTTGAGGGTCGGCAAACGTGACGTATCCATTCCGATTTAATAGAAATTCTTCGAAGTACCGGTTTAAGAGAGGTCTACTTGGCCCGACACACCCCTCGATTTGAGAGGAACACCGCCTTAACCGCTTCAGAGCCGGAAACGTTTTTTGGGAACAGAACTACTTGGAAATAGAGTGGACTTTTTTGGGGTAATAAAAGGGTTAAGAGAGGTCATACGAATTATGGCTTGGCAAGGGCGTACTGAAAGCTGCATAATGTCCAACCCGATTTAAGAAAATACCGGTTTAACCCTTTTACTACCCCAAAAAAGTATCCCACACTATTTCCAAGTAGTTGTATCCCCAAAAACCGTTTCCGGCTCTACAGGGGTTACGAGAGGTCTACACTTGGCCTGACACAGCACCCCTCGATTTGAGAGGAACACCGACTTAAGAGAGGGGATATGGCTTAGCACGGGCATACTGAAAGTTGCATAATATCCATTCCGATTTAAGATAAACATCGGTTTAAGATAATTCTACTTGGCCTGACACACCCCTCTCTCTTAAATCGTACCCCCCCCCTACGTGCTGAAAACAAATGTGAAGACCGTGTTAGGTGCCGGTGCCTTATTATGCGGCGGCAAAAGCAGCAGCAGCAGCAGCAGCAGCAGTGGCGGCGGCAGCAAGGGCAGGAACAGAGGGAGAGGCTGGGCCCTGAGCGACTTCGAGATCGGAAGGCGTCTCGGCCAGGGCAAGTTCGGAAAGGTTTACCTGGCGAGGGAGAAGCGCTCGGGCTACGTCGTTGCCATGAAGGTACTGTTTGTACGCATTTTCCCCTTTTCTTCGCTTTATTTGTTAATATTGTTATTACTACTAATAAAGTGTTCTTCTTCTTCTTCTTCTTCTTCTTCTTCTTCTCCTTCTTCTTCTGATCATTGTGCTTGCCATCCGACAATGCGTAGCGTTAGTGTCGGCCACGAAAAAATGGGAAACAAACAGAAGTGAAGACCACTGGACAACAGAGTAAAAATATTACAACACGCATCGATATTTGACACACAAATAGCCTCGTTATGGTTGTTGTTGCGCCTCCCATCCTCCTCCAATGTGCAGCATGACCTTCAACGTCGAAAATACCTCATAAACATTTCCAGAAATATCCTACTTCCAGCGTAACATGTTAATATTTGCTATAATTATTACTCATTTTGCCTTCGAAAATGTGTCGTATAGACATAATCCAGTCCGAGATGCCAGAGTACATCGAATATCCTCAGATATTTTGGCCAGATATTTTGGCCACCCGACAAAGCCCTAGAGATTTCTCGCTCGAAAATGAGGAATTTGGGAGTTATATTGCTGAATTTAGTGAACAACGCATCCATTCTCAAAACAAGAAGTCCAGCCTGGATCGGCTTTCTTGTTTCGCACTGCTATAATAGGAGCAGGAGTCCTGTTCCACATTGGGAATCTAGTTCCTTCCTAGTGTACTTGTATTAACAGGAGTCCTGTTTCTTACTTAAGTAGGAGGAATCCATTTTCTTATTGTCAAGTTAGAACTATTGCGTAGGTTACCGTTTTCCTTTGGTTTCCCTTGGTTTTCTTCTTCTTTATGTCACTGGGAATGAAGGTTGTAAAAGTGATTGAAGTACAGCTCATGCTGCACACTGTTGAGGATGGTAAAAACAAAACACACCTCGGACAGATCATGATCTAGATTATCTAGATCCTAACCTGCAGTTATGAGATGGTGTGCAGGATCTGCACGGTACAGATCCAACCCGGGAATTGTGTCCTAGATCATGCAGATTACACGGCTCCCACCCGACAACATGAGTTATATAATACATATCAGGAAATAGATCGCCCTGAAAGATCTAGATCATGAAGTGGAAATCTATGATCTGTCCGAGGTGTGAAACAATAGTAATACAGATTAATACGAGTCCTATTAGTGGTTCTTGGTAGGTGTTCGGTTGCGGCCGCTGCCTCATCGGCGCCTGCCCCCGGAACTATCCACACATCAGGTCGATCAGATCCCCGTTTCCATGATCTAGATACTTCGGGGCAGATGTGTGCCCCTGCCCTGGTTTATTTGATCCTGCATGATCTAGATCAAGTTTGACGGGTGGGATTTGTGCGATACGGCTCTTCTTGCGCAACAGATGTGTGGCCCCTGATTGATATGATCTGCATGATCTAGATCAGGTGTGTGGGGTGGGATTTGTGCGATACGGCTCTCTCTCTTCATGCGCAGCATCTAACAGCGGCAATTGTGCAGGGCCTGGATGATCTAGATCGTGATCTGTTCCGATGTGCGGAGCTGTTATCCCTCCTGCTTTTCCTGGCCTTCAGGACCATCGCCTTATATATCACTGCAGGGGGCACATGCTACAATAGGGATGCACCTTCTTTTTTCTAAGGGTCCCCACTTGGGGGGCTCTGTGTACCTCATAGAAATAAGAATAAAACCTTCAGAGTGCGTATTCTATTGAGTACACTGAGGGGAGGAAAATTGGTTGGATGAGATTGGTGGTATTCGACGAATTGGGTCAGCTTGTTCACTCTGAATGAATAATGCCCTGCACATTGTTGGAAGGCAAATAATATAATAATAATAAAACCTTCAGAAAGGTTGTGAGCTTAACCCGAGGAGAACCATCCCATGACCTACTACTTGTATATTTGTACACGACGAATCACATCGCAAAAACAAGAATGAGATCCCGACGATTTCGGGTTAATTAAGGGGTCAAGTCGTTCAGAAATAACTGTGCACAAAAAGTGCTACGAGTACCTCTCTATCGTAGCACGCTTGTCAGAGGGTCAATAATTGCACGAATAACAATATTACTACTCGGGGGACCATAGTTAATAGGACCAAATATTGTTAGCAGAAACAGGGAAATATATAGGTTTTGGTGTCCATAGTAGGTCCTATCGTGTCTACAGTAGGTCCTATTGGCTATGGTCCCCCGTGGTAGTTGCGTAGAACAGCAAAAATATGGAAATATATAGGTTTTGGCGTTTACAGTGGGTCCTATTGAGTCTACAGTAGGTCCTATTAACTATGGTCCCCCGTAATACTAATAATAATGTATGAAATGGGCCTCGACGCCAAATTGACGTTTCTTTCTATTGATAGCGGGCGGTTTGTTCTGCATGTCACGGGTACGCCTCACGTGACCACCGCCCGCATTTTGGAGCAGGTGCTAACGAAGAAGCAGCTATCCAAGTCCGGAGTGGAGCACCAGCTGCGGCGAGAAATTGAGATCCAGTCCCACCTCCGCCACCGCAACATCCTCCGCATGTGAGCCTCTCCAGTAGAGCTCTTACGTACCATTTTTGTTTTCGACAAAATAATTGTCACGCACCATTTTAAGAGATAAGGCGACGATAGCTAACTAAATGGTTGATTGGGTCTGATTTGGCTTAGGGCTAGGGCTAGGGTTAGGGTTAGTTATATATATATATATATATATATATATATTGGTCTCGTACACAGGATGGGCCAACCATGTTCTCTAGTAAAATAGTAAGCTACCCTCCATGTGAGAGCCCATGCCCAGCACATTTTTACCGCAATTTGTTTCGTTCTGCAACATTGCGATGTTGTACTTGAACGCGTGTCGATGTTTTTTTTCGACAGTGTGCTTTGAAAGTGCTTCGTCGACGGGTGCTGTAAGCGTTACACACATCGTACAGATCATGATCTAGATCATCGTACAGATCATTATCTAGATTTATCGTACAGATCATGATCTAGATCCTCGTGCAGATCATGATCTTAGGGTTAGGAGATCATGATCTAGATCATCGTACAGATCATGATATAGATAATCGTAGAGATCATGATATATATCATCGTACAGATCATGATCTGGATCATTGTACAAATGATTAGATATATCATCGTACATATCATTATCTAGATCATCGTACAAATAAATCATTATATATATATCATCTAGATCCTATGCTTCGTATCTGCCGTTATGATATGCTGTGCGGGATCTGTGTAACACAGACCCAACCCAGGAAACATGTCCTAGATCAGGCAGATCGTACAGCTCCACACCTGGCAGTGTGATCTAAACCCGGCAGATCATGTATACCAGGGAGGATGTATCTGCCCTGAAAGACACAGATCATGAATGGGGATCTGTTGTGTTCGGTGTGTTGAACGTTGTCTTACCAGGCTGGCGTTTTTCTACGACCACAAGAGGGTGTACCTCATTCTAGAGCTGGCCAGTGGGGGAGAACTCTACAAGTCCCTGGTCGACGTAGGGCACTTCTGGTGAGTGGGAGCATTGTACATCAAAAATATTGGTAATATCAACATCCCCAATTGCATAATCATATGCAGATTTGTTTTTTGGTGAAAATATCCGAAATTACGTTAATATTATGGGTGAAAAATATCCGCAAAATACATTCAAGTTTTCGGTTCAGGTTTGGGTAAAAATTGTCTGCGAAGCACGAAATTTAATGGAGGAGAAAACAAAACTCAAAGAAACAAATGGTGCTTTTCAGCTAGTATTGAGTCCCAGATTGGACTGCAACCATGGTAGGGGTGCACGAAATATTTCTGAGGCTTCCAATAATAATATTGTGTCATTCTGTATACCGCCCAAAACCGATTTTGAGATAACCGCTAACCCTAACCCTAACCTTACCCCTGATAGTCGGTACTATGTACCAACTGAAACAGGACATCCTTTATGCCCCGTGACCCCCCTCCCTCACGGTCCTGCCCTAAGAAAAGCCTATCTAGCCGTTAACCCTGACCCTGCTGAAATACAACCTGACAGCCCCCCCCATATGACTAAGCCCATGCATGGCAATGATTACACCACCCCGGTTCGACCCTGTCAAATCGTCCATAAACCAAACCATGACCCCTACCCTAACCGTAACCTAACCCTTACCCTAACTCTATGGTAGGCACGTAAAGAGCACAAACTACCAACCGAAACAAGAGAGCATTTATGCCCCCCCTCGTCCCCCGCCTGCGGTTATACCTTGTGCAGTCGTCTCCAACCCCTATCATAAAATTAAACATAATCCTACTTGAACACGACAGCATGTATGCCCCCCCTCATCTCCCCACGGTCCTACGTTGTTACAAATGTATTTATCGCTAATGCTAACCCTAATGCTAACGCCAACGCCAGCGCCAACGCCAACGCCAATGCTATAAGGTTAACGCCAACGCCAACGCTAACGCTAACGCTAACGCTAACGCTACCGCTAATGCTAACACTAACACTAACGCTAGCGCTAACGCCAGCCAATGCTGGCGCCAACGCTAACAACGCCATTGCTAAACCTAATGCTAACGCTATTGCTAACACTGATGCTAACGATAGCGCTAGCACTGACGCTAACACTACCGCCAATGCTAACGCTAACGCTAACGCTAGAGCTAACGCCAGATAACGCTAACTCCAAGGTTAAGGCTAACGCTAACGCTAAGGCTGACGCTAACGCTAGCGCTAACAATAACACTAACACTAACAATAACACTAACACTAACACTAACACTAACGTTAACGCTAACACTAGCGCTAACGCCAGCCACACTAACGCCAAGGTTAACGCTACCGCCAAGGTTAAAGACAACGCTAACACGAACCCTAACGCTAACGCTAACACTAATCCTAATCCTAACACTAACACTAACGCTAACGCTAACACTAATGCTACCGCTAACACTAACCCTAACCCCAACCCTAACCCCAACCCTAACCCCAACCCTGACCCTAACCCTGACCCGAACCCTGACCCGAACCCTGACCCTAACCCATCAGTGAAAAGCGTACAGCCGTGTACGTGAAGGAGGTGGCCGACGCCCTGAGCTACTGCCACTCCAAGCACGTCATCCACCGCGACCTCAAGCCCGAGAACCTGCTGATCGGGCACAACGGAGAGGTCAGTTCTACGTCATAATCTTGATGATCTAGTCTACTGCTGTAAGAAGTATTGTTTTTGTTTTGGTGGCCCACCTGACAATGTGCAGCATGATGACCTTCAACATCGATCCCTCATAACCATCCCCAGAAACTAAAACGCATTTTTTTCCGAAAAGGGTTGTTTCGAGCCTTAACCAGCCTTATTTACGATTTTTGTGTCCCAAATCAACGCCGTTAGACAGGAACTCCCTGAATCAGGGGACAGGGTAGAGGTCCTATCAACAGCCGCCCTAGTAGCCCCTTTCCGAATAAGTTTAGTTTCTATCCCCAGAAAGAAGAACAGAATCAAGGGGGAAACAAAAAAACGGTAACCCACTGCTCCCTACGTAGTACCGTACTTTTATTATTGAAGGTCTTATGAGGATGGTTAGTAGTAGAGTATATATATCCTCTGGGGTACCCTGGGTACCAAACCTGGCGGTGTTGGTCATACCCGAGTAGATACCCGGGTACACCCGGACTGTATACCCTGTACCCGGTCTGGTACATCCAGATGTACATACTAACATATACTTCGCACCCTACAAAGCACATACTTGAAGGTTTCTATCTCGACGAGGTGACGGTATACAGATTCTCGGCATTCTTTCCACGCGACCTCAAACTGGTCGACCACAACGGAGAGGTTCCCTTTTACGGAATGACGTAAGGGGTCAGCAGCACTTTGTATCATTCCCGCAAGAGAAACAAAAACAAAACGGGGCGACTGCTGTTGCGCGAAAACCCCCGCTGCCGCAAAATGACAACTGCTGTGGGATGGAGTTGTTGCCCTGCTGTGGACTGACGAGAGTCTGCCATGCGCTAGCTGCAATAAGGGTTGTACTTTTCGCCCCAACCGTTTCAGTTTGACGGGGGGCTCAACTTAAGAGGGAGCTACTCTATACTGTACGATATTTCCCGTCGTTTTGTCCCAAAAACTCATGCACCGACCCACTCATATTCCTGGTCCACCAACACACCGTCACCGACGCATAATACGACACCGCTGATGCCCCCCCCCCCCCACCCCACCCTACATTATACCAGTATGTATATATAGGTTGGTTTGGCGTCGGTTGGCAACGGCGCTGTAAAACACGCCAGTCACTGCGTGAGCTGGACAACCAGGGTGCCGTTTTATTTGTTTGTTTGGCGGTCACCATCATGGTTATCGAGTTAGATCATATTGTGCGGGGTGGAGAAGCCTAACTCCGCACAAGGGAAATGATCGTATCACGTAGTGTGAATATGGTAAGGCACCCACGAGTCAGTTACATAGTAATACCCG
>JAYJME010004013.1:0-11404 GCA_036873775.1 Costaria costata | reverse complement strand
CAGGAGGTGACTCGAGCGCATAAGGCCGATCGCTGGAGCCTCGATGGAGTTGTACTCCACACCGAGGTGATGAACGATATACGGTCGCGTGTCACGCTACGCTCATAGAGAGGCACAGGGCGGAACATTCGGGAGTACTGCTTTATCCTCTGAACATTCGAGGGGGAAAATCGATGTCGACCTTGTCTTTTTCTGAGTTGCCTGTGCTGCATGTTTTGTTGCCAAACAAACAAATAAACGTTTGTTTTTTGGAAGAAAAAGGAGACTATTAATATTAGAGATCGGGAGCCGAACCGAGGACAACATCACGGTTTGTTGTAAGAGAGATTGAGGCGTGTTGGTTCACAAATTCTGAAGAAAAATATCGTGTTTGAAAATCAACATCATTATTGTATTCCGTAAAGTTTGCCGTGCGTGCGTCGGATGACCGTGCATGAACATTGCCCGGAGTACAGGTGCAGGTGAAGCCTTCCAAGGATATACTTTGTAGGGTGTATACTCAGGGAATACCCGGGTACATACCCGAGTATGACTAAAATAAACCTGATCTGGTACCGGGGGTACCGCAGAGTATACACCCGGCCATCCACACCCTTGAAGCCTTCCAATATCTCGACCTATCACAATGCTTCCCTGCTCTCAGGTGACCGAGTTTGAAAAGGCGGATCAAGTTAAGGCGCCACCCAAAGAGGGAGTGTATATCCACGGGCTCTATCTCGACGGTGCCCAGTGGAATCGAGCAGAAAACAGGTGGGATTCCAGCGGGATGCCTTGGAAAACAGTGGTAGGATGTTATCCGATCGCGCTCTAACTCTCTTAAGACTCGGGGGAGAAACAGTGACGATAAAACGGACGATTATTATAGCGCCGGCCACTGCTTGGTGGCGGGAAGATAAAGTTGGCGTTCGAAGTACAATGGAAGGAGTCGTATGACTGGTACGACACGGGCGCGGCATGCTCCTGCTTTTGCTGCTGCGTACCCACGCTACTCGTATTAGACGGTTGATTAGACCTACATGTAAGTCGGCTTTTAGATATCTCTAAACGTACTAGGTTCCAAGAGAGTTGATGTGTTCGTTATCAGAGGCATGCGCTACCTTTAACCCCTTGTACCACCACACTAATGTTTTCACCTCTATTGCGTACGTACTCCCAAGCAGTTTGTCCCCAAACCGTGGTGGCTAGAGCCGTAAATTGACTGGATTTCACGGCTAGTGACTACCAGGTGTTACGGGGGGAAATAGTAATCATAACCTTATATGATCAGAAAAAATAGTGGAACATATATACTTCTGCGTATATCGTGGGTCCTAATTAATATGATCCAAAGTAATGGTTGGGTGGCGAAGCAAGCCAACGAACTGACTTTTAGTTTAGTCCATATAAATAAACTACACAATTCGAGCCACACACGCGCCAGTCACATACGTGCAAAGACGCAAAAACTCCGCAGATTACCGCACCAAAAAAACTGCAATACTTATTATGTAGATAGTATGTAGCCAACTAAATATCAAGTTGGCGATTTGTAGTCGGCCAACTCACAGCCCTAGTGGTTGCAGTTATCAAGGACTTCAGGGATACAGTGGCGCACCCACTTTGTAAGAGCACCCCGTGACAGGCCAATTCGGGTGGTCTTATCGCTACTACGTATGGTCTTATTTTTTACCAGGTACTACACTGCAAAAATGACCCCCATACTAGTTCCAAGTAGTGTGTTTGTCGTGACAAGCCGGTTTAACCTTGTCTCATCTATCCCTACTGTGGCCTTAAACCGGATGGTCTTACAGTTGATACATCACTAGCCGTACCCCAATGAGCATTCCTTAACCCCGTTTCACCGCGCTCCCGTTTCGGAGACAAATAACCTGGAATTAGAGTTAGATGCATGCGTCTCTACAGTGCATTACCAAAAGGAACAACGCCCTTTACCCCCCCCCCCCTTGATGCCGCGTTTCTCAGCCTGGTAGAATCAAAACCTAAGGAGCTTTTTAGCAGCGTGCCCGTCATGTACGTCACTGCTGTCACCAAGGCGCAGCGGAAGGCGCTCAGCGGGGACTACGGCCCGCAGGGAGGCTTCGACTGCCCCGTCTACAAGTACTCGCTGAGGACGGACAAGTACATCATCTTCTTGGTCACCTTGGCGGCGAGAAGTAAACCTCCAAGTCACTGGACGCTGCGAGGAGTTGCTCTGCTCTGTGGGTCGGGGGACACCGTCCAGTAAATACTTCGTATTATTTTATTTTTAAAAAAAAACCGACAGCCGTGAGATCGTGGATTTCGTCGAAACCCATCTTTCTTTGCAAGCTGCGTGGTCAAAATAGAATAGGGGGGGGGTGGATGGAATCAATTGATTAATATCTTGAGTTAGTATGGATTAGTTAGTTGTTTTGTTTTAGGAGACATGTAGCGTACCCCTCCAGACGTAGGTGCAAGGATCGGTTGGGCTTCCTGTTTATTCCCGAACGGTTCTTACATTTCCGTTCAGAGGGCTGTGCTCCGTGGGTCGGGGGACACACCGTCCAGTAGACATGGAATTATAAGGACCGTTTGGACTTCATGTTTATGACCCAGCGATTCTTACATTTCCGTCCAGGATGGTAGAAGTGTACCAGGTATGGCATATGGTCTAGATAATTAAACCTTAAGGATTGGTTGTTTTCTGGTGGTGTTGCGCCGACCTAGTGAGGCCGAAGCAGTGCTGCGTGGTACGGTGGATTTCTGACCCAAACGTTGTGGCACTGCTACTGCACTATAGCTGACGAAACGATGTTCCTTGGTCTTGTTCTTCTTTCTGGGAATGTATAGGAGCGATCGACGTTGAAGCTCATGCTGCACAACCATTGTCGGATGGCAACCATAATAATAAAAATGTTCGTATGTGCTGGTAGACTGTAATCAGCGATGCAGGCTACGCCGACAACGCAAACGATACGTAGGCGTTCGGAACCGTCATTGCTGGCTGGTAGTTCCAAACGAACGAACGACACAAGCAAGTGCCACCTTCGCTTAAAGAGAGAGATCGCAAGCAAGGCCGTTCGAGGGCAAACGCGATTATTGAAGGGTCGTGTTGTGAAACATAGAACGAGCAACATAATATATGCTGTGCGCGAGAGGTATCTGTTGGTGGTTTCATCTACGCCTGTCTCGTTGCGCCATATCTCTGAGAGCAAAAAATGGAGTACCCTGCATCGTACAGCATGGCGGACATGTTGACGTGTCGTTTTGAGCTCGTGCCAGAGGGCTGGAACAGTCTTTTATGGTTACCAACCCCTGCTGCTGCGACTGTAACCCGGGAGGTACGGTATATTCATGTTAAACCTCACCGCAAGTCGACCCGTGCGCTCTAAAAATGTTAAAGGTCCTTCAACGTTTCGACTATGTACTTTTCCCGCGTTCTCCGTACCTAAAGAGTCAGAAGGTAGATCCGCGACCTCGGCCTGTGCTCGGTTGATACGCTTATTGTTATGCTCTGTTGGACCAAGGAATACACGAGACCCGCAACTACTCTCTTACCGCGCGATTCTGTTTGTTGTGGTGATCGTGAAACACCACTATACTGTATTAACTACTCGTACCAGGTATACCCGATTACTGTAGTTCAATAGTACTCAATGCTACTACTGGCATTGGCCACAGCTATGTTGTGTACCTGGTAGTGCACCTACACTATAGATATGACTTTGTTACCCACCAGCGATTAGGTAGACTACTGGCTACTGCTGCTATAGCAAAGTACCTGCCATAATTCAACATGTTCTACGCCATACATCAACTGTTCTACCTCGCCCCCTCCTCTGTCTCGCCGGCTTTGTTCGTTTTTTTTGCATACTTGTACCAGCAGGTAAATAAAAAAGTACCAGGTACCTCGCGAAATTCGGAAGCCATACGAATTCCTTTGAAATTATAGTGTAGAACCCGGCATTTACGAAGTCGAGACTGGCAGACTGGCACAGCATTCCTATTTACGAAGTCGAGACTGGCAGAGTGGCACAGCATTCCTGCTATAACTACTGTCTGTGCAAGTAAGTAGATATTATTTTCTAGATATATTCGTCGTATAGACTGTGCGCGCGGGTATACTGTAATAATAATAATAGAGACAGCGCACCTTTTCGAGTTGTTTTTTTATTGTCGATATGGTAAGCTCGCGCCGACACTATTCGTCGAGCCGATTATTAATAGTGGCGAAGTCGAGATGCGACCAGCAGGTCGCGTCTGTCTATCGATGCAGCTGCGAAACGCCTGCACCGACACTCGATAACAACAACGGCGATGTAAAAATGATCGTGTACGGTGTCCTGCACTCACTGACTTGTTGTACGTACAATCCCCTTTTTTCAACGTCTATTTGGATATGAACAATAACAATGCTCTGGAATAATTCCGTGGACAATTACAGCGGCAGATTGACGCTCGAGCACACTTCGGCACACTTCGCGCGTAAAACCTCATGGGATCTCTGGTGTATAGACTCAACACCAGCGCTCAAAGTATGATACGTAAAAAGTAACGGTCACGCGTCACGGTCACGTGTCACGCGTCACGGTCCGTCACGAGTCATGGCGTCACGGCCTCACTGTCACGGCGTGAGCCAATCAAAAAGCGGCAAGTTCAAGGACGCGGAGCGACTTATCTCGCCGCAAAGAGGCTTCGTGGGGGGAACGACGCATCTCACATCATCACATCGTGTCGTCACTAGCTAATCGTCACCTATCGCACAGCACTAGCCCGAGGTCCGGCCCAAGCGAGCTGCATCACACGACTCAGAACCTGACCATCTGACGAGAAGAGCACGGAGAGAGAAGTGAGAGAACACCAGACAAGCGCTGTTTACTGCTATGTGTAGTGGGGGAATTGACCTTTTCTGTAAACCAAACATGGAAAATAAACGCAGCAGCACAGCAGCAGAGGTACAGCAGCAGTAGACGTGCGGACATGCGAATGTTTCTACAACAGATCCACGTGTGCCCCCCTCCATGCCGCTGCGTCGCGCTCGCCGAGAGGTCTACCCCTCGCTGCAGCCGTGGGTACTGTTGCTGTGCCTGTGAAATTGCCTCGCGATCGTGGATGCCAAAGCATGAAGGGTGTGCTGTGCTTTTGTGGCACGTTTGTTTGCGTACCTTTATATGGTTCGTTTGGAGGAGATTATCAGAAGGCCGCTGCTTCTGCTGCTGCTGCTGCTGCTGCAGCTGTGTCAATGCAATACTCCGCTCTTCTTCCCTGCTGCATTTTTTCCAGAGTATCGTTGGAGCAGCCACTGCGACGTTTACCGTGGGCTACGTACGAGCTGCTGCTGTATCATATATATATATATATATGTATACCACCAGGATCGTTCGGAGTAGTAACGGATCGACGTTCTTCTTTTGGGCCCAACTCGGAATCGTTTGTTCTCACAGAACAAAAATGTTTTTTCTAGTATATCATATCATACCACGCATGACGCATGTTCTTCCGGGGGGCCGGGAGCCGGGAGTGACTCCACCCGAAGCCCCAACTATTGACTGCGTGCACAGCAGCAGCAGTAGTGGCGGTATGGGCTTGCATACAGGAACAACAGCAGTTACGTTGCCTATGGAGTGTCTCGCGCGATGAACTGTAATTTAATCATGTATTATAGCATTACATAGTGACGTCTGTATCACCACGGCGAAAAAACTCTAAGAGTAGTATACGAGTATTATAGTATTGTATCATACGTACCGGTAACGTACCAGGTATAGCAGTTGGTAGTAAGACCACTCGGTCCGGAAATCTGAGGACCGGTTGGATACGCAAACGGTCCGTATCATACGTTTCCGGACAGGATGTTATCATACCATGTACAGAGTACTTGCACTTGTAACACTTTTGATCGTACTCGTCAGTATGATAACATGTGCATGCACAGCGTTACCTCTGATGAGAAAGAGCTTAACAAGAAACTTAGCCTGAGATTGCCGGGGAAACAAGAAAATCGGGAGCCTAATAATTTAACGTTAGTGGGGAACACCCTTTCTCAAATAAGAAATCTGCCCTCGGTTGCTTGTTCCATACCGTAAAATACCTGGTACAACTCTGGACGGAAATATAAAGAACGTTTGGTATTCACATTTGTAGCCCCAACAGTCCTTACATTTACGCCCAGAGGGGTACCTGTTACCTGGTATGATACCATGGAGAGCCGGGGTAACCTCTCTGGTAACATTGTTTTGTTCTTTACGTTTGCCCTGAAAATCGCCGATCAATTTGAACTCAGTCCGTCCACGTGATGACCACTGCTTGCTGCTGTTATGACGTGATGACCGTTGTGACCGTGATGACTGAAGTGGAAGGCAAGCAGGTGGAAGAGCAGTATCCCGAGCTTCTCGCCGAGGAATGGAAGGTGCCCAAGCCGGACAAGGTCCTCAAGTATGGAACCGCAGGTATGATAAGACGCAGGGCTTACCGTCGAACCTAACGGCATGTCGCATTCGCCTATCTTCCTCATCTCCTCCTAGCACACGCTGTTACACTACCGGTAAAATAGTAGCGCATCCAATCACTGACTGAATGACTGAACCGGTATGATAGGTGCTGGTGCTGGTGCCTCGTCTGGTTCAAGTAGATAGAGCTTACCACTTATTCGAGAAAAATACTATTTACGAGACTAAGCGACTAACAACGCTATCGAATGGTTGATTGAGTCTGATTGGCTCAGGATTAGGGTTAGGGTTTTATAGTTGTCTCGAGACAGGGTTTGTCAACCATTTTCTCGAGTATTTGGTAAGCTACCCTCTCTGGTTCCTTCCCATCAGAGCACGTCCGAAGACACTTGTTCAAGGAAATTTGAATTTTTAACCGTTGAAAGATTCGGATGTTCTCTCGAAAATTGTTATTATAGAAATGGGATATCATACGTATGTACAAAAGTACGTACCAGGTACCTGGTACGTTCATACCAGGCAATGTACGTATATCATACGCGTATATCATACGTGCATACCAGGTATTGTACGTGCGAGGAGCCTTGGCCTGACGGGGGAGGGTGGGCCGCGCCCACTATTTCCGATGTTGTTGGGCGTCGTCAGCGGAGCGCTCATAATCTCATAGGGCTGCTGGTGTCGTCTGTGCACATGCGACCTTTCTATTATACGTACCAGAACTCTTTTAGAACGCTTCCAAGTCGACCAACTTGGCCAAGACCGAAGCGCGTCTTATGGCGAGCAATCGCGCTACTGCTGCTGCTTTGCTGCTGTATGAAGAGTGCCAACAGTTTCGTCCGGGTTAACCCTTTTAGAACTGCATCCACAAACTTGGGGAACACTACTTGGAATTAGTGTCGGGTCATGTTTGCAGTGAGGACTGGGTTCAGGGGGCGTTCTCTACCCCAGCCCAGGTCAAAAGTCAGAACCAAAAGGTAAAAACCCCCCAGTATTTTTCGACTTTTTTCAGCTCACTTTTTTTGGTGTTTTCCGTTTCGCACAGAGGAAACCCCCCTGCGTAGAGCGTCTGAGAGGCGGTGTATTTGTCTAACGAGACCACAAGATGACAGAATTTCTGCAGTCCAGCCTGGCTTTTGACGGAAAAATAAGCAGTGGTCCGAGTGTTCACTGCCGTCAATAAGCGATACCAGTACCTGGCACCTGGTTTCCGATGAAATCGTACCGCAAAAGACCGTCCGGCCTTAAATTGTTCGTGAAACCGCTTGGCAAGCATCCCGTTGGCTATAGGGTGCGGGCTCCCCGCAGCAAGCCGATCGCCAAAAGCCTCTTGAGACGGTCAAACTATGATGTTGCTGTCACCAACCTCCTGGGCCTGCCGCATCCATTCTTGGATTTCGACTGACTAGCGACTGATACGTACGATTATGTATTTTTGGACACAAGTTTCACTTGCAAGACCACATCACCCAGCAAAAGTTTTCACCACGCAACGAACTCGCGCATACATACATGTTTTTTCAGCCGCGCGAACTCTGTGGGGCAATGGCTATAGGGCAGGGGTATGAGCAGGTTTTTTGGGACCGTGGTAGAACACTAAGGGGGTCCTGTGTCTGTAGCTGTTATGTATTTAGTATGGGTAAGCAAATGCCCAGTCCGTCACTCTGATGGGAGTTGTGCGGTAAGCCTCGCTCAGCAGAGCCTGGACCCCAGGAGTTCCGGTATGCACGAGTGAAGTAGTCCCACACATACCTCTCACGCGTCCGACGGTAGGTCTCTTTCGAAAAGTTATCCTGCAGCCCGCGTGTTTTTTCCTGTTAAAAATGTTTTTGAGCCGTGTCATTGGTCGGTCATTCCTCCGCAGCCCAAATCAGTAGAAGGAAAAAACGTGCTGAAGTCGGTCAGCCATAATACGTAGTGAAGCTGGTCAGCCATTGATCTACTGCAAGTATTGAATACCAAAGTAATTCCATGATATGTGAAGAGGTAGGCTGCGCTACTCGTATTGTCGAGCACGCTGTTTTGACGAAAAAACAACCCCCCCGCCACGTATGACCATATGGCCCAATTCGTTGCACGACGTCATGGCATGGTAACATTTTTCACTGCTAGTCTTACCCTAGTGTCGTGTAGCCTACGTAGCGATCTTCAATTTCGGGCAGAATCGATCCAGTGGTGGTACGTGTTGGGCAGAATGCTCTTAAATCAAGGTCTACGCCAACATACCAGAATATACGCTTCCTAATGCACTCCTCGCAATTGGTGGCGATGTTGCACACCGCGCCAGGATTCCGGGACCGCGCCGAGCTGCTGGATTCAACCTTCCTGCGCATGGGAATGCTGGCGGTACTAAGGAGCCGGTGCGTGTGAATTCGGTACTGCATTGTTCATGTTTAACCTCTTCATAACTGGACCAGCGTTTTTTGGGGACAAAACTACTGGAATTATGTGTGGTATTGTTTGCAGCACCCTCGGGAATAGCTCTATCAATATTAATAGCCCGGTTCACGTGTTGCCTCCATTCCGTCCTTCTACTGTAGGCGAAAACCTAAAGCGAGAAGCGCTTGCAGCGTATTGGTACCTATCTGGACGGCAATGTAGGGACCGTTTTGGTCTTCATATTTTACACCCGAACGATCCTTATATAGTACTTCCGTCCAAGGGTGGTACCTCTTTTGTCGGGACGCTTGCTAACGCTGATGAACTGACCGTCCTACTACTGTAGTCCAGGCGCTGCACCGAAAAAAAAGGGGGCTCTTCACGGGTCACGACTCGATCCGCGGATTTCTCACGTGTCGGATCGGGTCGGGTCAGGAGGCAGGAGTTCGAAATATCACGGTTCGGGTCGGGTCGTGTCAGGAAGCTTTCAATATCTCACGGGTGGGGTCGACCCGGCCCGACCCGACCCGCGAGGCTTGACCCGTCCCGTGAACAGGCCTGGAAAAAGGCTGGTTGGGCAGCATCTGTTACGGCGGGGCATACCTGGTACATATTTATCAGAACCCACGATTGTCCTATAAAAATATATATATTTCGCGTGCCTCTAGTTTTACTAAGAATGATAGGTTATAATTATTATTATGTTCCCCCGTAATAGCATATTTCTTATTTCTCGGTGGCAAAGAAAAAGCTGAGCCAAAAACACCGCGATTTGCGAGATTCCTCGGACCGACAGCCTGCGCCTATATTTGGACACGTCGCCGGTCATCTGGGGTGCCGCTGTATATTTCTGTTTTCCGCGTGGTGTACGCTCTCCACTCTATACCCATCTGGACTTCAGTATGGGTTGCTTGTGAGATGGATGCTTCCTGGTTTCCTTTCGTCTCACTTTGTAGTGCCCTCTCTTGTCCTTTGACGCGCGTGGGTTGCCAGTAAAACTGGCCTGGCCGTGGGACTTATGGTGACTGCATCGCACAACGCCGAGGTTGACAATGGCATCAAGATGGTTGATCCCAGCGGTGGCATGCTTTCGCAAGATTGGGAAGGGCACGCGGAGGTGAACGTGGGCGCGGTATGAGGCATTTTTTTCAAGTTACGGCCTGGGCATAGCTGACGTCATCAGACTTAGCCGCTGGTTTAACCTTCCGCACATCGGACAGATCCACCATATAGACCATCTAGATCCTATATCTGCCGTTATGATATGTTGTGCAGGACCTGTGTAATGCAGATCCAACGCAGGAAACACGTGCTAGATCATGCAGATCACACGGCTCCACACCCGGCAACATGATCTAGGCCATGCAGATTGTATAGGCCAGGGACGTGTTTGCCCTGAACGGCACAGACCATGAATGGGGATAGTATCATGATCTGTCCGGTGTGTGCAACCTTCTTCTCCCTGGAATGGGGTTGGTTCAAGCGGCTCACTCCCTGCTTCAGTTTTTTTCGCAAGGGTGACATCAGGCAACGCACCATCGGTACGACCTTCTTCTCTCTGGAGGGCTGGAGGGATTGGTTCAAGCGGCACAGTTCCTAATTCGGTTGCTTGTTCAAGGGTAACGACGTGGTATTGTTTTAGCCTGCACGTTTAGTCGAACAAGAGCGTCACATCCGCTCGGTACGATTTTTGTACTTATAAAAGTTAAGAAAAAATCTGGTACACATCAGCTGTGAGATCGAAAACTTCGTCGAAACTCATCTTTTCAAGCTGTGTGTGATACTTCCATCGCGCATCTACTCGTACGGGGGGGTGTAGTTTTTATAGTGGTCTACAAAATCTGACAGATTTTGTACGCAACGTTTGCGCAAGGGCGACATGGAAAAGATTTCGCCTGCGCGTTTAATCAAAACGAGAGCGTTCACCTCGCTCTGCCCGCCACTCGTCCACGCCGCCCTCTCCCGTGCGCTTCTCCGCCAGATGCTAGCAAATGCTCCCAATGGCAAGGTGTCCGAAGCTCTTGCACAGATTTACACCAAGGAGGACATCTCTCTTGTGCCAGCCAAAGATTTTACTGCCACCGTCTACGTCGCGAAAGTGAGCCACTGCAGTGTGGAACTGGCTCGCACGGGCCTGACCGCGCTTGCTGGAGTAATCGCGGGAGTGCAAGGCTCCAAGCGGTACCAGTTTTTTTATGAGTCCTAATCTGACCAATGTTGTTGATTGTTTCGCGTGGCGTTTTGGGTCGGCGAGTCTTGAGATCCCATGACCTGTCCATGCAGCCGCATGCCGGGCAAGGTGGAATATTCTGAAAAGCAGAGTCGAACTATGAGAGACGCATGATGTTTAGACAATAAAACAACGACGCAACAATGACACGAACATGACCAACAATTTGTTTGAGAAGACTCAAATGTTTCCTCGGGGCCTGTGCCAAATATATCATCAGCATTGCCAAAAGGCGTCAAATCTTGCGCGGGCAGAGATAGGCAAACAAAAGAAAGAATAAAACATTTTTGCCACTTATGTTCACACATAGTTTATAAAATATAATATATATAGTTTACACAGTTTGAAATAAAGTCATACCTGTTTGTTTATCCAGTAGTCTGCCCTCTTG
>JAYJME010004012.1:0-11404 GCA_036873775.1 Costaria costata | reverse complement strand
TCTTCCTAGGGCTCCAGCACCTTTGTGTGACCACGGACTCTAGATGTTGAGTTAATGTGAGAACAACAACAATGTACAACAACAGCAGTATAATACCTGGTACCTGGTACCTGGTATGCTATAACAGATGACAGCAGTAGCAGCGGCAGCTTCTGACTCCAAACCTCTCCCCCGTTACGTAGAAGAGACATAAAACAGGACACAAGGAGGTTTAGAGTTTAGAGGTTACCACATTACGATGTCACGACACAGGGGGTATAATATGCCTGTGGAAAACTGGCCAGCGTCGAAGTCCTCATCAAGTGCATCTTTGTCTTCTGAGCTATTTATACGCCTATTATTCCGCCCCGTTTGCGCTTGCCTCTCTCCTCGTCGGACGGTTGCGTTAACACAAGTAACGAACAGCGAACCTCAACAACGCAAGGTACTCCACTCGCACAGCAGTACGGTAACAGAGCAGCATTTTGAACTTGGCCTGTACCAGGCTTTTGTTGACAGCGGTACGAGTATAATATACTCGTACTATTAATATTATAAGTACGGGTACTGCTACTGCTGTGCATCACTTCTAGTCTGTTTTTCAGTCAACGCTACGAGTACTGCTGTTGCTGTCTCATCGATGAAGCTCTAAGACAAGAGACGAGTACTGCTACTACTGGTATATACTACTGGTGTGGACTACACAGTAGCAGCAGTAAGCCAAGTCTGCTTATGCTTAGTCTGCTTTGTCTACTGCTGTACTGGTATACGGTATATCATTGCCTACATAAGCATTTACTTCGACTGCGCAGCCCTCTGACCACTATTAGTATGTAGACTACCGGTCCCACTTTTTGTCAGTTTTTCAGTCAACGCTGCTGCTATCCTAGCTGTGTCATCGATCACCTCGCCGCGAAACTCAGAAGACAAGAGACGCCCCCGATCCATCTCTGGCCTCTCGCGTAGGGCCTGCAGTGGCGTAATGGCAGCAGGCGGCACCTGCAGATATGCAGCGCCCGCAGACAGCACCAGCAGATGTATGCCTGGATGCCTGATACCGTATACCAGGATGACCTGGCATGTATTTAGCACCGACAGATGTTGATAGGGCTGCGAGTTGGCTAGACTTCACGGCAATAATAGTTGTTACCTGGTAGGTAGTTGGCTGGCTGCCAGCCGAACAACTGACCCCCCCCCCCCGGCTCAGGGGGCCCGCGGGAAGCTCCCGCGGAGGATACCGATGAAGACACCGCCTGAGGCAGTATTAGCATCTGGCATTTGCGTTTAACAAGGAGAACTCAATGTAGTCGGAGAGTTGGCACGTTGTGAGTTGGCACCGCTGCAACTAACCTTGCAGTACCTAGCCAAATACCTGGTACAGAGTAGTAGTGTATGTACCAGTAATAACTAGTCGGCAATCTACAGCTAGCCCAACTCACGGCCCTAAATACCGTACCGGTATGATATACCAGGTAACACGGAAGAAGGCACACCCCGGTGATAACAATTTGACGTTTATAAATATGATCACCGGGTGTGCTGTTGTGGGGGCGTGTGGTATTTAACGTATCCCCGGCGATAATCACCATGCATGGTAGCCCCGCAGCTACAGGGTGTGGTATTGAGGGCGTATGCTAGCATTATTAATGATTGCTAAGGAGTGTGAACAAACTCCGGCCAGATTGCAGGGAGTGTGCTTACAAGGTGCTAACGGTGTCAATGATTGCTGGGGAGAGTGAAAAAGGACCGCGGCAAGATTGCAGGGGGTGTGATAACAAGTGGTGTGCTAACGCTTGAGAGGCTTTGATCTGAAACCGGAGATTTTTTTTTCCATTCTCACGTAACGCTGCCCATCTAGAGCCGGAAACGGTTTTGGGGACAAGAATACTTGGAAATCGTGTGGGATAATTTTTGGCGGTAGTTAAAGGGTTAAGACACACGTTTGAAACCCGGGCATGACAGCAAAAATCCCCGCCTTGCTGCGATACCTGAAAACGGTTACCGGTAACGGTATCATACCATACCGGTATTCAATGATGAGACTTCCGACAATTGCACCTTTGCCTTATCCCACTGCCAAATTACCTGCTGCCATTTTTTTATATGAAACCTTTCTTTCTAGCCCACACCCAGCACAACAGTATCGTACCGTTACCGTTACCCCCTTTAGAACC
Source organism: Costaria costata (assembly GCA_036873775.1). Classification (NCBI taxonomy): domain Eukaryota; class Phaeophyceae; order Laminariales; family Agaraceae; genus Costaria; species Costaria costata. The sequence goes on along the minus strand of JAYJME010004012.1, from coordinate 9,251 downwards.
GCAGTTCCGCTTCGGAGTCAAATTTACTTGGAATTAGACTGAGAAATGAGTTTCTGTAGAGCGCAGTGGTATAAAGGGTTTGTTAACACCGTACCAGCGCGTGCTGGTTTGTTGTAGACGTACCGGTATTACCGGTGAAAACACCAAACCAAATGAGAAAAAGACACAAACAAGTGAACGAAACCAAAACGGGAAAATGCAGAGGGAACAAACGAGGAAAGGAGGGACACAAATAAGAATTTTACCGGTACTGATTGTCGGTACCATTGGTACCGGAGCGAGGACCTTTCAAACCTACCGGTACTCATTCTCAACCTCTGCAGAAAGTACCGATATCGTATGCCACCTCCGGCAACCTGTTGTCAGGCGTTCCTCCGTAGGGGGTGTAGTATTCAACGTACCCCCGGTGACAAAGTGATGATCGAAAAGCGAAACAAAAAATATATCACCGGGTGTGTTCATGTAGGGGTGTGTGTTATCTAAGGGGGGTGTGCTTTCTTCCGCGTTATACGGCACGAGTATGAGTGTAAAAAGTACGCGCTCGACTCGACTCGTTAGCAAATTCTCAACTATTAATATTACGAGCACAGGGTAGTGCTCCCTCTATAGTGCCGGTTGAGTAGTGCCGGTTGCCTGCTTATTAGTGTTTCACATTGTATCGGGAGTTCCGATCAATCGGAAATCGTATCGCTTATCGTATCGGAAAATAAAGCGTCCCGATATCCGATAAGAATGCCTTACTTCTAGCGGCGAGGGGATGTCGCTATACTGTCCCCTACCCCCCTGTTTCCCGTTCTTTTTATTTTTCTGATTGGTATTATGCGGTCGTCTCGTTGTCCTGTTGCTATTATTAGTCGTACAACGCATGTTTTTCATGTCAGGTGTACGATTTGTTTGAGTTTCGATGCGTATTTTCCCTGTTTTTTTGTATTTTTTTCAATCTTTCGTGAGGTATTCTTCCACTCCAGAGTTGTTGGAGCCTGTCCTGTGACCACGGAGTTGATTTTGGCGATGAGTTAATGTGAGAACAACAACAGCAACAACAATTGAGAGGGTCCAACGTGGATAACTCGACACGAGGGGTCAGAAGAAAAACAGAGGCGTGCTCCGTCGGCAGTACCATGACCTGTACTTCCATATCGGATTGTTTATCGGATACCAGGTATCGCTTTTAGGTTCTTATCGGATCGGAATCGATTATCGTTCTGATATGAAACACTACCGCTTAGACTACCGTTATAACACTTGTGGAATCGCTTCGCACAGATGGGAACAACCAATACTATCTGTGGTGGCAATATGCGGAGTAGGGCCGGTTGCCGCTATAGCGCCGGTATTTCCGGCTGGCACATACCGACACTATAAAGGGACCATTGGAAAGTATGTTTAGCCTCCAAGAACTGTTTTTTTTTTGTCCAAAATACGCGTGTTACACGGCGGGACAGTCAAAAACACCGGTAGACTCCTCAGAATGCTCCCTGAAGTTGTCCAAGATCTTTCTGGAGGTGGTTTTTCGTTTCTCCAAAGTCGTATCATATGGTACCTGGTATTAGTTTGACAGTTTGCCCATGTTTCCTGGTATTAGTTTGACAGTTTGCCCGTGTTGCCAATTCTTGGGGCATGGTGAATTTTAACCAAACCTCCAGTTTGTATGGGCCCAGTTCTGCAGACCAAGACAAAACGAGACCCTAGAAAAACAGAGAAGTGCTCCAGAAAGTCGTGGGAACACTACAGGGTGGATCTTGTGAAGGGTATCGGTGTTTTTGACATTCTAGCCGAGTAAATTGCGTACATTGCGCGTTGACATCAGTTCCTTTTCTGGTCCGTTTCTGCCCCGCTTTGGGTCCGGGTTGGGATCAGGGTTAGGGTTAGGGTTAGGGGTCGGGTTAGGTCTACGCCCGTACCTTCATCCCACTAGAAACTGCTCCCTAGCTCGCAATAACGTGCAACAGAGGAGAGAGCCAGACCCCTGGAATATCCTGCCGGGCACGTTGTTAACAGACCTCTCCTGGACAGTTGGTCCTATACTCACAAGCGTAGCATATTGTAGCAAAGCTCACAAACCATAGGCAACCAGCAACGTATGAAACCAGCATAATATTCATAAAGGATTCGTATATGCCACGTGCAGTCATACTCCTCCCGCCACGGATCCGCTCGGCCGACTGCGTTGATGCTGCCGTTGATGCTGCCGTTCATGTTGCCGTTCATGTTGCCGTTGATGCTGCCGTTGATGCTGCCGTTGGTGCTGCCGTTGGTGCTACCGTTGATGCTACCGTTGATACTGCCGTTGGTGTTGCCGTTGATACTGCCGTTAATACTGCCGTTGGTGCACTCCGAAGACGAGGGAGAGACCGTGTACGTCGACGGAGTTCAAGATGCCGCCTTGCGTTCGCAGCTCGCTTCTTTCCTCTCTGCACTCGGGCTCGCTGCCCCAGCCAAGGAAGTCGACGGCGAAAAAACGCCCCAATCGTTTCGGTGTAGCCTGGGCGGCGGTGGCGTGCTGCGATGCGTCGCCTCGTTGATGGACGAACGGGGTATGGTCGATCCTCCGCCGCTGGACAAGGAAGCTGCGTTCGACACAGCCAAGAAGGCGAGTGCCGTGTGTAGGACGCATCTGTTCACACGTTGACGATCCTATACTGCTATGTGTATTTCTTTTTTAGCGCACTTGATTTGAATACCTGGTTTTGATGAATCATTCGTAGCCTGGGCTGTTGTGCTTTTGATGCTGGATTGTTCCATTGTTTCCCGGGGAATTCCATGCCACGTTCCCTCTATAGCGTTGTTTTGATGGCGAACAGTTGAAAACTGAAAAATCTATGCTAGTAGTTAAGTGTTAATGACCACGCGTCGACGGCTGGTGCTACGGTTCGGGATGGAAACGAGACCTGTCTTGTCTCCTACCCGGTGCTTGGTCTTCGAGGCGTGCTTGGCCTTTTCATCCGGACGATCGTTATTTAATTCCAGGTACCTGGTACCGGTATATACCCGGTATTACCGGTAGATGCCATACGATAGTGATGCCTGGTAAATACCTTGTACGTTAATACTTGGTACTGTTCTAAACGCTCCTGATTGATACTACTGCTGCAGTCTTACAGCCTGTACGACTTAATAGTAGTGAGGGAGTGTTTGTATCCGAGCAGTGGTTTCGACAAAGTTCTACTGCTGAGGTACTGCCTCCACTGTCACGGCATGCTTCGCCACCTCCACTACAGGCTTGAGGCTCGACGAACGTTGGCGACTGCACTCTGTTTGCTTTTTGCTGCTCAATTATATACCAGATATAGAAGAGGCGCTGCCCGGTGAACCACCGCCAACGTTAATACATTTGCAACATCATACCGCTCCTGCCGCCACCCTTGTTTTTTCAGGTGGTGGATGGGCTGGCCGCAGAGGAGGGAATGGAAGGCGTGCGCGAAGAAGTGCCGGTGCTCTTACTCCAGATATTGGATGGCGAACTCGTAATGCTCGAGGGTCTACCAAATGACAAAATCAGGTGCGAACACAAGCCCATGCACTCGCCCCTCCCTGTTTACGCTCCTGACGGTACCAGGTACCTGTTACGGTGTGTGTTAGTGGCTGGCGCATTCCTCTACGACGCGCGCATATTGTAGCGTCCCCTCGTCGTCTATTCACAGGTGGAACAGCGAGACCGGGGAGCTGGTTCTTTCTGATGATGCGCGTAAAGTGGTGACCGGGTTTCGTTTTTTGTGTGTGTCGTCCCGTATCATATACTTCTCCACAGGGATGCGTTGACTCGACTATTTAAAGCCTTGGGACTAGAGTCACGGAAAGCGGGAGACGATGAAGAGACCGGATACGGTATACCAGATCGGGGATACGACGACAGCAAGGCCGTCATTAAACAGGTGCGCCTAGTGCCGCGGGAAATAAAATGTTTGCGCTATTGTTAATAGAAATCGACAGTGCTTGGCACAAGCGCAAACGTTTAGACACGCTTGTCCCGACAGGTTGCTTCGTACCTCGTATGATACCTGGTAAGTCGTTTAGGACTGCACTCCCGTTTCGGGGATAAATTACTTGCAATTACACTGGGCTATTTGTTTCTGTAGAGTGCAGGAGTAGGACAGCACTCGCTCGTTGCCACGGTTGCGCACCCTGTCATTTATGTCTGATACCGATGGTGACATTGTGCTATTATACACCCTCGTTACATCTTCGCTTGGCCTTGATCTCCTGTACCTGGTACATACGGTAGGTGATAGTGGCGTATGGCGGTGAAGTTGCCGAGCAAGGCAGTGGGGCCGCTGAAGCCGTTGAGGAAGGAAGCCAAACCGCTGGCCCGGCGCCGCGCAGAGCTCCTATAGGCCCGGCTATGCCGTCGCACGCCATGCTCATGCAGGCTCAACAGGCAGCGGCGGAATACGCTCAACAGGTCAGATGCTTAGCTTTCTACCCCTCGTGTTTGCCTTTCCCGTCGATTTTGCTTCGGGTATGTTACTTTCTGCAAACCGTTGTGTGCCAGCGATTGTCTTGCGGTGGCTTCCCGACTCTACGAACCACGCTAGGGATATTATCTGGGAGAGGCTGTTGCCTGTTGTGTGCAGGGACTGAAATGTGTTGGCGTGGTTTGTGTGTTTGCAGGGCCCTTCTTCCTCTGATGATGACGATGATGACGAAGACACGTTTGGACCGTCTGTCGCCGGGAAGGAAAAACGGGTGGCATCAGAGAAGTAAGTGCATTAGTCGACGTTCTGCAACAACTTTGAGGTTAATTCATCCCTCACCGCTGCGTTGCATACTGTATACTTCGTATTGCTGGTACATTTCGCCCCCAAGCTTTCCTGTCCAGACGCTTGATCCTGCCCATTGATTGACCTCTGGTGACCGCGCTTTGGTTCGTGCGTATATTTACATAGGGCGGACCCGAACAAAGCCAAACGCCAGAAACGCCAGGAGTTGAAGCGCGCCGCCGAGTGGGAAAACGTGACGGGGGTCATCACAGGGGGGCAGGCTGCGCTTGACAAGGCGGTGAGAGGAACGCACCGTTACGGTTACTGGCTCACGCCGGGGTCGAACGAACATGCCGAGTACCACCTTTGCTTGCTGCGACGGGTTCACAAACACTGGAGGCGTTTGTGTGCGTCACCTACCTCTCAGTCAGAGCGCGGCTGTACTGTTTACGACGCAATGGTTCTTTTTGCCTTTTGATACCAATTTTTTGCCGGAAAATACCCGCGGTGGGGTTAACGCTGGAACAGTGTATGACAACGTGGGCGTGGCGTGGTTGCCGGCGCGTGTTTCTGGCACGGGAGTCTCCATGCGGCGCTCCTATTGCCAACGATACTCGTGATGCCGTGTTGTTTGACACCCCGTGTGTTCTTGAAACATCGGCCTCGTCTCTCTTCTCGTCCTATGTGGTCGCGTAGGGCTGGCTTTGCTAAAATCTCCCCAGACTACCGTGCTCCGCTATCTCGATGGGTTGCATTACCTTTGTCCCGTTATGTTTGTGTAGCAATCGAATGAGCATCGTTCGCGTTGCTTGTCTCCAGGCCCACCTTTTTTATCGGAAAGAGGTGACTGTATAGACTGTTCGCGGGGTACCGTAACCCTGCCTACTGTCCGTATGTCCTTGAAAACTCCGCTGCGGATTTCTTCTCGTCCTGTATGGGCACGTCGAGCTGGCTTTGATAGGTTATCCCCAAACTATGGTGCTCCTCTATCTCGATGGTTTGCCATGCCTGTTTTCCCATTAATTCCGCAGGAGGCCGACTCGCGGGGCAGGGAGGAGTGGATGCTCGTGCCACCCAAGTCGCTGGGTGTTCTGGGCGCGATCAAGACGTTGAATCCCACCAACCGCAAGTTTCAGACGTGAGTGACCATTGCAGCGGTGCCCACGTGATCGGCCGCATATATTTATTTACGGCACGCGCGTTTTTCCGTTTTCAACACCGTTTGTCGTAATCACCTGGAACACAAAGGCACAGGCGAACGCCTCAGCGTAGGAAGAACGGCGTGTCCCCACGACTACAGTAGCTAACCATACTACGGAAGAGAGAGTATAGTTGTCGCTAGGAACTGCTGCAACACGAAAGGATGCTTGTAACTGTCGTCAACTTGTGTGCGATCGTTGATTTAGAGAATTTGAACCATCGAATATATTAATCTCTGTCGGCGATCGATCGTAGAACCTCGGTTGTAGAACCCAGCTTAAGCCATATCGAAAGTGGTCCCCTTTTTATTTTTGCGCGGTGCAAATTAGAACCTCGCAGTCGGTCGTAATTATATGATATTTTTCGTGCGCAGCGAAAGGGTGCTTGCGCTAGCGTTGGGGACAGTGCTCTTCTCTGATGCAGTCGGTTTTGATGCTCGCTCTGATCCTTTATCTGCCTCCTGTGGCTTCGTTCTCCAGCCGTTCAGCAAGGGGTGCGCGCGCGGAGCTTCATGCCCCGAAAGCACCGAAATCGAAGGCGGAGATGGAGGCAGAAGCCGCGGCGGAGGAGCTGATGGCGAAGCACCGCGAGGTAAAAAGATCTCGCAGAGCGGGCGAGCGCGGCAGTGACACCTTCGTTTTTTTCCCTCTCGCGTAGTAGATACAGATACAGGTAGATGTAAAAATATCCCGCAGAGCGGGCGAGCTCGACGGTGACCCCTTCGTTTTTTTCCTCTCGTGTACTGGTTGTTGATACGAGTATAGTTTCTGGCTTGTCTTGAAGCTGACGTCATGCCACCCGCTCCTGTATTTCCACGGGAACGTCTCCTGTTGCTAGTTGCTTTTCGTCGACTGTGCGTATTTATGTTGGTTTTTCTCAGTGCGTTACTTTACTCTAGCCTTTGCGTGATTTCTTTGTTCGCGTCCTGTAGGCGCGCGGTGCTTCGCTGGTGGAGCGACATAAGGTCGAGCCGGGCAAGGCCAAGAAGGCAGCGGGAGGGAAAGAGGGCGGCAAAAAAACGTTTTCGTGGAGCCGAGAAGAGGATTTCGAGCAAAGGCGCAAGTTCACACCTCAGGTGAAAAAATAGACGTTCATGAATCTTCAGCGTCTTAAAAATGCAGCAGATGTAGCTGTGCTCGTGGTACGAAATCACGGTTGGCGGAACGTTCGATGGGCACATGTGCCATACATTGATAATCGGTCTTGCTATCCCTGTCACCATTGCACACATTACCCAACTATAATTCCCCAAGTAATTTGGCCCCGAAATGTGAGTGCGTTGTCATGCACATTTTCTTTTTTTCTTTTTGAAACCATTACCATTATTTTTCAGCTCAACCCTACTTAATAAGTCTCTACGGGTTAACCCTTATAGTACATAGGACCAAATATCGTAAGTAAAAATAGGTAAATATATAGGTTTTTGTTTGTACAGTAGGTCCTATTAACTATGGTCCCCCGTAACAGTGCAAACCTTATTCTATTCTATTTTTTAAGTAGTTTGTCCCCTAAACGTGAGTGCAACTCTAAAGGGGCTACTCTACTGTAACGGGTAAATTGTATTGCGCAGACGTGCGGGTTCGGGTTACTGCCCATGGTGCCTATCAATAGGTTAGATCGTTCTTGCTTAGAGCATAATGGCTGTGCTGCCTGCCGTGTATTTGTCCCATGGAGCGACGCACGTTATGCTCTCTGAAATGCGTCTTCCGTGCCGCGTGTGACAGATGTACGAAGAGCTGCTGCAGAAGTCGCAGGAGCTGGACACGAGGTTCTCGCGGTCAATCTCCCGAAACTTCTTGTGATAATACCGGAGCCCTCCCCGCATGTGCGACCGATCGTGAAGGAGTACGTGGTGGAGTAGAAACCTTTGGGGTGACGGGGGGCGCCCGGAGCCTGGAAGTTGTCGCTATCTGCCTTGGGATCGTGCGAGTGGGAGTTTCCACTTTCCACAGAGTCCATTATATTACTGTAGGTGTGCTTTCTTTAGAGGTGCTACTTGTAAGGTCCTGTTTAGTGCGAACCGCCGTAGTAGGCTAAGAGCACAAACGTGTATTTTTTAGGCAGCTCGCCGTGTTCATATACGGCCGACGTGAAGTGATTCAACTGCATCCTACCCTCCGTCGAATGCCTTGCCATTGCCGCAAAGCCGTGCTCTAATGTGCGTGACATATTCATTATTCCAGATACGTTGCATGTGAAACTCAGGTCGTGTAAAAAAAAATGTGTGGGAATACGGTCTGCACACAAGTAATTATTGTTCCGATGCTTCGATATGATCGTCGTGACCGACTTGGACCTCGTTCTACAGGCTGTAGGTGTGGATGCGAATGCAAAACCGAGCAATGATAGTATTGATCAGCGTGCTTGCTACGACATCTGGTCTTGGGTGTATGCAGTGGCTAGTGTCTGAGGGTACAGTCCCCGTTGGCTGCGCCGTTCGGATCCATTGCGGTGGTGGCCGTCGAACAACCGTTTCCGGCCAACTCTCGCTGTTTCTTGCTTCTTGTAGACTTTCTATTATACTTTAGAGCTCTCGCCTACAGTATGAATCGAATAGTACTTGAAGAAGGGGATCATGTCGATGCTTTTCCTCGCCGATAGTGCCTCCATTCCACGTGCACGGTACGTGTTCGTCACGAGTAGCGCCAAGGTCCTTCATTCGCTTCGAATACTCTGTACAAGACTATCGTACAACAATATCAATAACGAGGGTTTAAGCGCAAGCACCCTTGCGATCTCCACCCGGCCTCGTACTATCGAGTCCTAACCACTGTCGGAGCCTTTTCCCTTCCAGGCCACAACCTTCCTCTCTTGCGCAAGTGTGTATCGCAAGCATTTTCCTCTTCTGTCGCTGACTGAAACTGGTCGCGACACAACTTCTGCGTTTGTTTGTACAAAAGAGCTGTACAAATAATAACATAACTAAATACCCACAATACCGAATTTAAAAAAAACGCGCAAGATTAGTTACGCGACGTCCATAATCAGGGCAACCCCTGCCAAGACCCATCGTCCCGGTGGCGATTTGGTTTTGAGCTGGGCAGAAAACACATAGGTCGGGCCTCGCTGCTCGGTCTTGTACACCGGACACAAATAAACCCCCTGAGTGTCGACACGATCTGCTGCCACGCCCTTGACGCACATGATCGGCATTGTGCAGAACATCTCTTTGGGCTGCGCGCAAAATTACAAACCACGCGCGAGTACAGGGATGAGCAGGATGAATGGGTGGTAATGTGAGCGAGTGCTAGATCGCGCGGGGGGGGGGGGGGGGTGCACCCAAATTAAACAAGGCATTTCTGGGGCTGGTGTACAATAAAATTGGCCCAGCGCGGGGGGGGGGTACCCGTA
>JAYJME010004011.1:0-11408 GCA_036873775.1 Costaria costata | reverse complement strand
CCGTTGAAGCCGAAAGTTGTCCCAGACTGCTTGTGTGTGTCGGCTATCGACTCGCGCGGTATGCGCGTCAACGTTGGAAGCTGTCTGGGGGACGAGTTGTCGTCGTTCGGAGTTTCTTTGTGTCATCAGACAGACAGACGGACAGGTTTTGAATTTTGGAAATAGATACCCCTAGGTAAACCTAGGGAATTTTGGAGGGATGTTCAGTTGTACTGCAACCTTTATTTCCGTCACAACAGCGCGGGGAGGATATTGATTGTTAGTATTTCGCATTGGCATATTTTTCTGGGTAATTATACTATGGCATCACGGAGTATCGATTAAAAAGCCGGGAGGAGGTTCATTGTGCTTATGATCGGATACTGGCTGGATATCTGTTGGATATATTACGAAGGGAGTTCTAATGGTGGGTTGGCTTTATGGTGCTGGGAAATGCATGACGGGAATCGCTTTTGGTGGAATTTCGGGTGGAAATTCGCCGCCTGTTCTTGTCTCGTGGTGGCTTGTCTTCCCACTCGAGAGGAGCTATAATATATACGTGGTTTATGTGTATATCTCCCTGTACCTGAGTACGTCAACAAGCGTCGCGCCTCATAAGTCCTGTCAACGCTTCAGAGGCCAACAAATACAACCACAACACCATGCGCCCGGGAAACACCAGTCCTACGTGCAATGCCCTCGACCCCGCAGTGTCATTCCATGGGGACGCAATATCCCGTTCAGTTGTGGCAGGAAGGATCACTAGCAGCACGGCTCGGAGCGCGGCCACCGTGGGATGGAGGGAGAGGCCAGTTTGGCATCATTGAGAACGATGGCAGCATCGAAGCGCGCAACCATTTCCGTGGACGCCACGAAGCGGAGCACCAGGATGTGGCAAGACGCAGGGGTCGTGATCTTGTTTCTGAAGCTGCAGCTCACACGAGTTCACTTCACAGTGAGGCAAGCGTTTGCGTCGCTCTTCGTACTACATAGCCCTGGTCACCAGGGAGTGGATTCATCATGGCCCATATTAGCAGCACCCTGGTACTCAAACCACGCGCCAATAGGATTAAAGCCTGATCGCGCGAACGCTGTCATTGGACCCCAAGCTACGATTGATCTCGGCGGAGACTACGATACAAGCCCAAGAACGGTTCTGGGGCTCCTTCTAACTGCAAGATTGAAGGTTCGAAGACCATCTCTTCGTGGATCTCTACTTTGTCGAAACATTCGACAATCAAAGGGAGTGAAGCGGTACGGGGCCTGCGTGTGTCTACCTAGGGTCCTACACGGGCCACCCACGATAACGTCTGAACTGCTGTAGTTTGGACTGCTGATTCTGTGTGAGAGATTTCCAGACTACACTGAGGTGAGATCGTCAGGTACTGCTGCGCTGTGGACGCGGCGACAACATAAATCTCGAACAAAACTCTAACGCTGAAGGCCGGTGAAATGCACTTCACTGCAACTACAGTACTGCTATCGTTAGGAACATTTCTGTGCGTAACCCACGACGACTGTGCATCCTAAGCCTCGGGTCCCCAAGTGACAGCTGTACGAAAACCACTTCACCACAACTGTAGTTCTGCTGTTTGTCAGGAGCTCTGTTGCGTTATTTACGACGAACTGTGAAATGAAACAGGTCTCAGGATCCCCGAGACAATATACGACAGCTCCTCCGTCAAGGCAACTGTAGTCCTGCTGTAAAGGTTGGAGCTCTGACGCATGACCCGCGACAGGGCGTGGATCATAAGTCTCGAGACCCCCGAGCAAACTGCGACAGCAAGTCCGTCCAGGCTGCTGCACTCCTGCAGTCATGAGCTCTGCCGTGCAAATTCAACAACACGCATTTAGTTTGACAGCTATTATTCTATACTTCGACGACTGCTGCTCAAGACTGCGGGTATCAAACAAGAACGGTCTGTGCAGTACTACCAAAACGGGAGATGCGGCAACCTCACCAACGCCATAAAGGAACTCAAGAAGTGCGACGGCAGAAAGCCGGGATATTTCCACGACTGGCATAAGAAGCTCGCGGTGGTACTTGGCGTCACGCGCAGAGCTAACGCGAATTTGATCAAGAGAGCAGACCGGCCGAAGGAGCGGCCGGCACGGGCACCTCTCCTACGATAAATTTGAAACTTGGAGCGCAGGCTGAGTTCGACAGGGTGAACGGGGACCTACTCGTAATTATGTTCTTGTTGACAGATGTGCCGTCCCCCCAACTGGCCCCCAACTGGTACTCAAGCACGAAGACGAGACTGGAACCAATGGAATTGGGCAGGAGGCTCTAAAGGAGCTAATCGCCAAGTATCACAAGGTCGCAGACGAGGTCGTCGGCGCAACCAAGAAGCGACTGTTCAACACCAGCATGAAGCACGGCGAAGATTCAGATGACTGTTTCACGGAAAAGATCGTCGAAGAATGTGAATTCCAGAAGATGGGCGAGTCCAAGTCCGATCCGTCCAAGGGTTCACCGCAGACTACAACGACATGATGTACAGGCACCCCACCTTCGATATCGAAGAGATGTAGAGCACCATGCGCCACCTGTGCGTCGATGATCTGTCACGTGACGACTGAGGCAAGGGATACATCGCTGGGCATGGCGTCGCCATGACATCGGAGATATCGACCTGCCACAACTGTGGCAAGCAGGTACTACGCGTGTAACTGCTACAAGTTCAGGGCAAAAGAATTCGAGACCCAAGACAAGCAGAAGAAGATACATATTCAAGGGTCAAGTGAAGATTCAAGGCCGTTGTCGGACAAAAATTGTGTTAACTATACGAGACCCCCTCTCACGGCGACGTGGGCTGTTCCGAGCAGGGAGCGCCACGCCCTTCGCAGAACGATGGAGCTCACATCGCCCATGCTGTGCTGAGCGCTAGCCCCCCTCCCGCCACCAACGACAAAAAGCCGTCCTTCGACTTTGATGACGACTTCGACAACGGATTCACGTGCACGAGACCGGTGGCTGGCAATGGCGGAAGGGGCTCGCACCCCAACGCTAACAGGTCCATGATACTGGTGCACAGTGGCGCGTCGGACTACTCAGTAGACGACGGGCTAATCCCAAGCTTGCGGCACAGCATGTGGGAATACAAAAAATATTATAGAGCCGAAGATCATTGTGAGCGCCTGTACCTAGAAGGTGTAGTACCAAGATGGTCGGCAAGCCACCGTCATCTGGAACCATTGGAGCACCGGCATCTGGGATCACCGGAGCATCAGCATGGGGCCACCGGAGCAACAGCATCTGGGATCATCAGAGCATCAGCATGGGGCCAACGGAGCATCAGCATCTGGGATCACCGAGGGCATCAGCATCTCGGATACACGGAGCATCCTCGCCCGGGATCGCCGGAACCAGGAACACCGAAGCATCATCAGCTGAATAAATTGGCACACCTGGTGCCAACGGAGCTCACAAAGCACAAAAGCCGTGGGCGCTATGAACCACTTGCGGGCGACGGTCAGCAGAAGGTTCTCCTTACGCCTTGGTATTGTGGCCGTCGCAGGGGTCAGGGCCCTCGCTTCGGCGAAATGCCATCGGCCCTCGAACCCAAAAGATTGAAAATACTTCAAGAAAAACCAGAATGACGACTAGAGCGCAAGGCTGCAAGTAGGCTACTCGTAAGGCCACCCGATGGCACCCGCTAAGAGGACTTGGACATCCACGCATCCCCTCCCACATCTACCTGTAAATCAGGTCCCACATTTTTACTCACGTGTGCTGGATGCTTTGCTAAAAGCGCAGCGACATACCATTCACTAGGCTCCGATTACACGTCTGAACAGGTGGGGCTCGGCTATTGCCCCGCCCCGAACCCCTGTTCCCTGTACAAATAGGCATGCCATCAAAATACGCCATCATTTCCCATACTCCTTACGATGCTGGACCGTTGTTGGCCTGCCCGGGTAATACCACAATACAACCGCTTCCTTCAATTGTTGTTACTGTACCTCGCATCAACATATCGCAATAATATAGTACCAAGTATGGGCTAACAAGACAGGTCCTAATAATTCTACAGGGGCAGAATAAACCAAATTAGGAGACATAGAATTATTCCACCCTGACACATTACCGGCTCTAGCGTAGATAGGGGGATGACTCAAGTTGAATCAAGCCCACAAACACAACGGTATGCCCACAGGCGATACTCCGTCATATGATTCTCGATCAGGTACACTGCCCAAGCTGCCCAACGTCCGTCCGACGCAGCTTATTGCCCAACCCTTTGCATGCATTTAAAATCGTCATACTCCGGCGAATGGTTCGGATGTACAGTAGTTCAACTGGTATTCGTCATGCTCATACAGTGTGTGCCAACGAAACTATATTTCCCCTGATACAAGTGCTTTCATCTACCATTGGGTCCACTGCGTTGTTCGCATTCGAAATGCACTATGTAGAAGCCGGTTGGGCTTCCTGTTCAATATCCTTTTGCTCGCAAACATTATGTGAACTATTGTGCCACGCCGAAGAACCATCAACCCCTGCTCCTCGTGTTTCCCTCGCGCTTGCTGCTCTTGGCAGTAAGTCCTCGCGTACCCTGTCGCCCTCTGAACCGAACGACGTGCATAGCATAAAGATCGCCTCCGTGATGACGGCCAACGCCATAAGAATGTTCACCGCAATCAGCACACCGCCGAACACTCCCGCGCTGTACTCTCGCTCGTCTGAAACATCTACCTTTACTAGCAACGCCAGAAACAATGACAGAAATACAACAGCATTTCCGATCCGGGATAACCACGCGTCCTTTTCCGAAATGTACGGGTCCAGCGACTCGGACACCAAAATAAACAGAAAGGCCAGAATCATTGTTGTGGCGACCTGGGCCGCCGTATTCGGAAACGTGAAGACGATGATTCCCGTTAGAGCAACACGCCGACCACACTCTACAAGCTCGTAGCCGAACCGAGTAGGCTTGTACGGCTTCCATAAGTCCTCGGTCGACTGACATTCAGGTGATGTATCACTAATCCGTCGATCCCCGTCTCTCAGTATGTCACGACTCCGGAAAAGGATAACGGCGTAAAGGAACGGAATACCGACCGGGTATACAACGAACATGAAACAAGCGTAAACTTGCAGTGCCTCGTGCTTGGCCGAATCACAAAGAATGGCGTAATCAGCGCGGAGATACGTATACCCGTCGTCGAGACTTTCACACGCAAACATGCGGAAAACGGTTGACGAAACCGACGAGTACACTAAAAACGTCAGAAGGAGAACGGCAGAGGCGTGCTTCCGCCGCACAACTCCAAGATCTTGAGGAGCGCTACTATTCCTCCGTGTGGCCACCAAGTATGTTCCCCCAAGAAGACACAGCACGGCGATGGGTCCGATCGTAGCCGCCAGAAGACGGTCGTGGAAGTCGGCGGCCACGAAACACCCAGCCGAGAGCACCCAGCCAAGATCGAAGCTCACGGCGGCAGCGATGCCGTCCAGGAAACTCCCGTAGCTAGACGGATATATGGCATTCGCAACGTCACCGAACTGTCACAGGCGAACGGCAGCAGCGAGGCAATCACGACGAACGCGGCATAAGTGGCTGTTGTAGCTACTCCGTATATAGAATCAAATTGAGCTGATTGAGGTATCACTTAGCCTACAGCAGTAGACAGTTCGCTACGGGTTGCCCTTGCGACTTCGGAGGGGAGGAGGTACTGGTACAATCATGAATGAGCACGAGATAACGGATTAAAACCAACGTGGCGCCACCTTGTACTGGCGTTTGCCCGTGCAGCAGCTAATTGGTGAACAGATTCTGCAGTCACCGATTCTCCTGGCTTACCTGGGTAAGAATCTGCCACGTGACGATGACTACTTTGAAGCTCTGTAGCGGCAAACGCTGCCAAAGATTTCGGAGCATCGTCGGCAATCTACCGTGCTGCACCACTGGCTCTGTGGAGACCTTCGACACCATGTAGAGAACGAAGACCACACTAGCGGATGCAACAAGTGCACCCACCAATATCGCCAAGGTCAGCTGCTTCCAGTCGCCTAAGCACCGCTGACAGGTGTACGTCAATGTTTCCGCGAAGCCACTGGTGCACGTAGAACAATCTGTGTGGGATAGTTGGGCAAACAGGTGACGCTCAACAAGCAAATTGTGCCGGTTGCAGTTTGTATTAATGGGCCCTCGCTCGAGTCATGCCAGCGTTTATCCTTGCGAAGCACATTATTTAGCAGTTCTGTGGGTACAGTGGTATATTTAGCATTCATGGAGATGATCACGACAGCACCATGGCAGCACCGTGGTGGCACCATGGATGGTTCATCGAGGCATCGAAGTCCCCATAGAAGCAAAAGGCAGCATGGAGAGACCATAAACGGCCCACAAAGGCACCATGGAGGCACCACGAAGGCACCATAGAGGCACCATGGAGGCAGCCAGAAGGTACCATGGAGGAGAGACCATGGAAAACCACGTAGCCACCACGAAAGCACCCATGAATGCACCATGGAGGTTCCATAGTGCCACCACGACAGCACTACGGAAGCATCATAACAGCCCCATAGAACCAAGAGGCACCATGGAATCATCATACAAGCCGCACCCCAGTACCATGGAGGCACCATATTCTATGAAACTCTCATGGTACTCACGTGGGGCTTTCATGATGAGTTCATGATGTGGTGACTCCATGGTGCCTCGAAAACAAGACAATGTCTTCCAACTGCTACAGCTTTCAGGCTCCGTCTTAGACAAGTCAATAAGGCATAGTGCAACACTCACAAGGCCCGGTGTAGCCTTGTGCGCAGTAGCCGGCTGATCCAGTCACGCCTCCTCCGCACGCCTCCTCGTTGTAGCAGGCTAGAATGCCGTTTTCTCTGCTCGTGTTTGTAGCTCGCCAGTAACCCGGATCTATTTCCAAAGTTTCTAGAGTGACAGTTCCGTCACTTGTCGAGTGTTCATACTGCGCTGTGCATATCAGACCACCAACATCCTCCAATTCACAATTGGGGCAGTCCGCGCAGCCATCGCAGACAGTACCGTAGTGATCGTAGTCTGGGTCGTCCTGCGGTACAACGGTGGTCCGAGTATAAGACATTCAGTTTCTACTGCGTACATCCAGTATACCTCACGTTTGCTGTTCCTGTCGGAGCGAACTGGCGGCCGAGAGACATTGGTTCGCGCGCAAACTCACATGAATGGGAAGCCGTTGAAACAAGAATACCTTGCCCCAGCCAAGTCAAGTCTTGCTCTATACCAAATAAGCGAGCAACAAACATTACCTACAGTAGGAGCCATCTCAGAACGACCAGTTTTTTTGTGGGTTCTGCCGATGGCTGTACTGAAAGAACCAAGGCGACAATTCACACGCCGGTTGTGACCAACAATGCCCTGAGTGAAAATGAAAATTCGCGTTTGCGTCGATCTTTATATTTTTCAGTTTTGCTTGAGTTATTCGTAGCCTTGAAAGGCTATTTGAGGCTATTTTCGGTAAGGATTGCAAATGGCCTATTCCAATATTTCTGTATCCGTTTTCGGGTTTTTTCCTTACTGGATATTTTACTACAAAAAAACTTGTATGATTATCGTTTAGCTTATCACCACAATCATCCGGGAACACATTTTCAATATCGGGTCTAGAATGTGGTTTTCTGAGGCAGCCGAAAATAAACGTATTGAAATTGACCATTTGCAATCCTTACCGAAAATAGTACTTCAAGGCTACGAATAACAAAAGCAAAACTGAAAATTATGAAGAACGACGCCAACGCGAATTTTCGTTTTCACTCAGGGCATTGTTGGACACAACCGGCGTGTGAATTGTCGCCTTGGTTCTTTCAGTACAGCCATCGGCAGAACCCACAAAAAAACTAGCAGTTCTGAGATGGCTCCTACTGTAGTACTGCGAAGGCGACGCATCCTTATCAACATCTCAAGGTAGTTCCTGGCTCTAGGGATAAGATATCGCACGCGAAAAAAAAAAGGAAACATCACTGCTCACTCGAGATATCTGAATACACCACCACCACTACGCCCCCCCCAGCCTACCGGCCCCACTCACCTTTACGTAGTCCAAGAACGTTCCGCTGTCACAGAGAAGCACGTTGCCAGCGAACAACCCGTACGACATATTCCGCATGTATCCAATGTTGCTCACGGCAGGAGCTTCATCGTAGGCCCCGTTTGCGTTGAACTCACAAGACAAAAACTCTGAGGTGCCGGCCAGCCTTACACCGCTCCCGGACCGAGCCGTATTGCTGACGAAGCTCGTGTTGACGAAGTAATCGGTTCCCGCAACACTCTCGACGGCCCCTCCGGTTGCCACTGCAACGTTGTCTTGAAACAAACAGCGGATGTAAGATACCGGAAACTCGTCGAGCACCTTCCCTGAATCGGCAGTTTTAACATACGTACCGCTCGCGAGAGAATACACGGCGCCCCCAACGGTGGCGGTATTCTCGCTAAAATTTACTGCTGTCCAAATAGGGCCTTCGGCAACAGCTGAAAGGTACAGAGCGCCTCCTGAAACAGCCGCAACGTTACGCGTAAAAGCCACTTTGTTCTCCGCACCACTCTCTATCGAGACTTCCATGGACCCCCGCAAGGCGATCGCGCCTCCGCTGGCGCCGGCCTCGTTGTCGTCGAAGTTTGTGCTGCCTTTGATGACCACCCTGGACACGGAATCACCCTCCCCGTCAGCTATTGCCCCACCCTGCTCAAGAGCATAGTTGTTGGAGAAGAGCGTCTCGCCATCCAGAGTCACGTTTGAATCGACCGTGTACAGCGCGCCTCCCGCGATCGAGGCCACGTTACTGCTGAAAACGGTATTCCCGCTCCAATGTACGCTTGATCCGGTTGTGTAAAGGGCTCCTCCAGTAGAAGAGGCCGTGTTGCCGGTGAAATACGTATCTCCGCTCCAAGACACCTCTGAATCGGCTACGGAGACTGCTCCTCCAGTAGAAGAAACCGTGCTTCCCGTGAAGTGCGTCTCCCCGCGCCAAGACACGTTTGACTCGGCAGCGTAGATCGCGCCGCCTCCGTAGGAGTTGAAGTGGCTGTTGTTGCTGAAGGTCGTGTTGCCGTCCCATGCACAGGTCGATGCCGCCATCTGTATCGCCCCATAGTTATCGTGAAACAATGTCTCCCCGGCGAACGTCAAAGTGCTAGAGTTTTGTGCATAAATTGCGGTCCCGATACGGCCAACGGTGTTGCTAGTGAAGTTCGTGCGTCCGCTCCACGACGCATCCACGGAGTCCTCTAAGCTCACGGCTGTGCCTGTCCCATCCACGGACATGTTTATTTCGAACGTGGTGTCCCCGTTCCACGAAATACGACTACCGCCATCCGCGTACACGGCACAGCCACGCTGGTAGCAGGTGTTATTGAAGAAAGTTGACACACCGTCCCAAGATACTACTGCCTCCTGGCCCGTGACATAAATGCCGGCACCGAAAATAGCGTAGTTCTCGGTTATTGCTGTCTCCCCGCTGAAGGAAACAACACTTTCAAGGACGAGCATTGCACCGCCAAGCGAGTTTACATCTCCCCCCCTATTGCCCAGGAAGGCCGTGCTTTGCAGGACTACAGTAGACGAGCTGGCGTTGATGGCCGCACCCCCATCTTCAGCAAAGCCGTTGGTGAGCTGCACACTGCTCAAGGTTAGCGAAGCCCCGCTGACCACGAAAAGTTGAGTTGCCCCGTCCCCATCCACACTAGCATCCGCACCCACGCCCGTGATGTTGAGGGTAGACCCCTGTCCCACCGCGATAGAAGCATCGACAACCACGGGACCGTGCCACTCCACATTAAACGTCCCACCAGAGCAATCCACGCCCTCTGCTAGATCTCTCGCCCCGGCTGTGTCTTCCACCGTATAATTCGTCGTCGTGGATGGGCAAGGGTCAACGGCAGCATACCGGCGAGCATGAAGTGCAACTGCTATGAAGAATAACCATTCGTTAAGACGTCCCATCCTCGGACACCTTCGGGGGGCGAGGCAAAAAAAACACGAAACCCGAGGCAAAGGGATAATAATCAGTCCCCCCACACGAAATGCACAACAGCGAAGCCAACGTGCCTTGAGCGTAACGAATGACCCCGCACGCCTCTGTGTTCGCTTCGGGGCTACTACGCTCTACGCTACCTGTTGGACTGAAGGTTACAAGCGGCAATATGGGGTGTATGCTATGATAGGGGTAACACTTGTTTTTGCCAAACTTGTTTCTGATTGGCGGGTCTCTTCACCTGAGGACCTACAGTATACACCATATAGTTACAATCCCAGTGACGTTTCAAACTGTTGTCCGTTCCTATACCCATTGCTTTGGACCATAGTAAGGAGGACCAACTATGGTTAGTAAAAACAGGAGAATATATAGAGTTTTGTGCCTATGGGAGGATCTGATTCCTATACTCCCCCGTAATAGGTCATCGGAAGAAGCGTACGATATGTATCAGACCCAGCTTTCGGGTGAAATGCGAATAGAGTTTCTAAAGTGGGGAGCCTCAGCAAAACCAGGTGCACCCTCATCGTAGCATGCGTCGCGGGTTCGGGTACGATCCTGCTACACAGAGCGTCTGTACATGCACGTACGAAGCATGTGTTTACCCAGTAAGCATACAATGGGAAAACACGTGAGGTGGGGGCGATTCGCCAAGAACAACAGTGATCGGGCCGACCGTACAAATGTTTCGAAATGTTTCTGTCGCCACCCCTCCCCCCATCTGACATGGAGAAGTGACTGAATCGGCACGTACAACGCCAAAAGCTTTTAACTAATTACCTATGCAAGGAAGAGCAGGAAGAGAGTGCCAAGCCTGAGAGGCCGCCGCCCAATCTGGCAAAGGATACAGTATAATCTATCATGTATGTATTATTTCAATGCACATAACAATGTTGTCACAGGCAAACAAGTCCTGGAGTTTACTGTTTACAATGGCTGGACGCGTCGTTTTGTATCGTGATGTACTGGCGAGAGAAAGCACGCCCCTCGAAGGGAAAAAACATTGTTTCCTGGAAGGAGAAGGGTCTTGCAAAACATTGTATAATACCTGGTATAATATATCTGGTATAAGCCATTGGACGGCACACGCACCACTGCGTGAGGAAGCCAAACACAAGCAGGGTTAAGGTTTAAATGACAATAAATGCAACACCGCCATCCACCGCAATACCCAAACTGGTCGCACAGCAGGCAGACGCAGTACTGTATGATATAGACCTCGAAACGGATGATTATGTTTGGAGGCTTTTTTCGTTTTTTATCTCACTTTCTTGTGCGTGACATGTTACCAAATCGCACGTGGCCTACTGCAAGCATGAGTCACACGTGTCTTACGGCAGTATCTGTCTTGTCTGTCTGTCTGTCTGTCTGTCTGTCTGGCTGTCTGTCTGTCTGTCTGTCTGTCTGTCTGTCTGTCTGTCTGTCTGTCTGTCTGTCTGTCTGTCTGTCTGTCTGT
>JAYJME010004010.1:0-11411 GCA_036873775.1 Costaria costata | reverse complement strand
CCCCTTTCACGCAAGGTGCTTTTTCCCTCGGCGTTTCCTTCTGTCCGTTGCGAATTCATTTTTTCATCACCGTCACAACTTGAACACAATGCGTTTGCAAATCTCCACATTTCCCTTCATTCTCCGCGCAAACCTCCACCTCTTGGTACCCCCATTGCTTTTCACTTGCTCTTTTATGTTCACTTTTCACCTTTTATGGAGGGCGGGGCCGCCGATAGGCGGCCCCACCCGATCCTTGTACCAGGTACCATTTAGTATTTATGTCCTGTAAGAAACATGCCGAATATTATATGAGTTCGTATATAAACCACAACACCATGTTATTCCTACGACAAGAACCATGTTCTATCTTTCATACTAATTCCAATACATTCGGCAATACCAGGTACTTGTCTACGTTTTACGTCGCGCTATACTAAACATGTATAATATAGGCATTTCCAGCTGACCGGCATATCAGCTTCAATACGCGTGGTAACTCGATGTTGAAGAGATGCAAACATTTGCAAAGAGAACGAGACACGGACTTGAGAGAACCAGGTACGCAACCAGGATGTACACCAACTAGAAAACACCTCTCGCTTGACATTTTTGGACGATTTACCCACTCATAACTAACTGGCTAAATTGGTTGTTCACGGTTAATCGGCTAAAACCGACAAAAATAAACTTTTAACATTTTTTTTTGGTTTTTAACGCATCTTATCCGGTTTCGTTTTTTCGAAAACGCCCTCCGGTGCCCACCTCTAGTTCTCACATAAACTTCGGCATCCCATGGCTCGACACGGTACTCGCACGATGCGAGAAACGTTACACACACCTGGCTTACTTACGTACGACTGACTGCTGGTCGCCCTCACGGTTGCCTGCAACGATAGGGATCATCGCACTGGAGACAGTTAATACCCGCGAAGGAAGTTCATGGGCGTTCGATGCAAAAACCTACAAAACCCTTAGTAGAGAAGAAAAAAAGGCAATGATGTCTGGTACAGGACCCATACTACGTTAAGGGGTAGACTACACATCAAAGGTTTGCGAGGATCCTCACTTGAGCATCGGCATACGACACCAGAAATCTGACTTGAAGAAACGTTGAAAGGGCAACCCGACGGACATTTCTATGGTCTACTGTAGTCTACTGTACGAGGTATACCAAGTGTAGCGCATGAAACCGTCAACTATTCTTTCAGCGACGTTTACGTTTGATATTTTGGCAGTTGAGGAGCCCCGTCAGCCAAATCGTGCCACGCACACTGTCGAATACGACACATGCCGTATGCCGTGTGCGTTCGAACTAAGCTAAAACAAAACGAATCAAATACCGTCGCGTTCAATACACGCCACAAAACAAAAAGAACAACAACGCGGCGACCGCGGCCAACTCAAGACGGCTTGAGACGAAACAAGCCCCCAAGTCTTAGCGCCAACTCGCCCTTTTCTGCAAACGCCGGGATCGTGGAAGTGGACGATACACAACTCGCAGACAATAATGCAAGAAGAACACGACAGACGGCATACAGCAGGCAGTCCAAAATGGGCACATGTACGCACCCCGCAATGAACAATACTTTTAACGTACAGGAGAAAAACGGCCTCGATCGCTTTGCTACCTAGGTCTCACTGCACTATATTACAGTAGAAGAAAGGTAAATAATGTAAGGCTACCACGTACTCGCAGTAGGGCCGTGTGCGCGCGAAGGAAAAAAACAACGAAATCCCGTCGCAAAACAAAAACACACACACACAGGAACAACAAATCCACCGAAAACACAGCACCACGGCAACAGCGGCCGAATCAAACCGTCTTGCGACCAATCAAGTGCCACCCGTTAGACTTAGCCCCCCGCTTCTGTAGACGCCGGGTTTGCGGAAATCGGCCACCTATAGCTCTCGCAATCAATGATGCCAAAACACGACAAACAGTACACAACAGAAAGACAGCCAGGCAGCTAGACAGGTAAGCAGTCAGACAGCAAGCCAGGCAGGCAGGCAGACACATTCAATAAATCAAGCCTGCACGCACCCCGCAAATAAGAGGCCTTTGATCCACATGCCCCAAACACGGGCTAACCAAAAACGGGCCTATTACTTCAGTAGTAGAGAGGTAGGTCAGCAAAGGCTGACTTAAACACTCCGTAGGCCGTGTGCGCGCGAGCTAAAACGCAAGTAGAGTGCCGCCGCATTGAAAACAAACAGCAACATAACATCCCAAACAACAGCAGTAATGAAACCGAGACCAACTCTCGACGCGATTTGCGACGAACCAAGTCCAACGTGTTAGCCCGAGTGCTTCCGCTCATCACGCGTGCTACGATAGAGGTACATAGTACTTTAAAGGCATTTTTATTTCTGAATGACGCGGCTTCTTAAAGCCCAAAATGGTCGGAATGTCATTATTATTTTGCTATATATTTTTTCTTGTATGCCTAGTCGATGAGTTTGTTCATTGGGATGCCATTTCATTTTACTCGGGAACAAGGTTTTGGGTGCAGTATGGAGCTGCTTAAGCGAGGAACCTCAGAAAAAAACGTTGGTTCACCTCTACCATATTGCTGGTATGCGGAATCGGCCAAGTAAAGCTCTGGCAATCAAGGAACGAGATACAGCCGGCAGCAGTCAGACTAAGTCACACACAGACATAAAAACTAACAAGTGGGTGGACGCTTGTACGCGCCCGGCAATGGACGGGGCTTCAAGCGAGAAAATCAATTCACACCGCCTCGTCGCACAACCCATACCAGTGCATTCAAGGGGCGCCAACAACGATCCCATACGCTGAGAGGTGGAGTGCGAGCAGCCAGTACGCATTCTTCGCCAAGTCATCAGTTCAATAGACTGCCTTGCCTGTACCCAGACAAGAATTTCACTTGACTTGCACTATACACATATCGCGACGTCAACCTTTAGTACTCAAGACCCGGGACACTCGTTCGCTGCGGCCCATGCAGCCACGTCGTGGTTTCCAGAATTGATAGCTGCCTGCATTATTCCAGCATCCCAAGGACAGCCATGAGTCCGCGCCCATTGAAGCATGCACAGGTCCCCCCGTCGAGCAGCCCGATAACACGTCCCTCTGCTCCAGGGACAGCCACTTGCTCGCGCCCACTGGAGGAGCTCAAGGTGCCCTCCGAAAGCAGCCGCAATGCACGTCTCATGGTCCCAGGGACAACCGTTCCCGTGTGCCCACTGCAGGAGCTCGAGGTGCCCTCCCTCGGCGGCATTGCGACATGTTCCTTTCTCCCAGGGACAGCCATTTGAACGTGCCCACTGGAGAAGCTCGAGATGCCCTCTTCTAGCAGCCATACGGCACGTCTCTTGGTCCCAAGGACAGCCGTTCGCACGAGTCCACTGAAGAACATCTAAAAAGCCTCCACGAGCAGCGTTGCGGCATGTTTTTTCGTCCCAGGGACAACCGTTTGCACGCGCCCACTGAATAACGTTGAGATGACCTCCTTTAGCAGCCTTGCCACATATCCCCTGGCCCCAGGGACAACCATTCGCAATAGCCCATTGGAGAATGTCCAGGTTTCCTTTCAAAGCAGCCTTTCGGCACGTTTTTTCGTCCCAGGGGCAGCCGTTCGCCCGCGCCCACTGCAGAGTATCAAGGCGACCGGATGCAGCGGCACTACTACACGTATCCTCACGCCAGGGGCAGCCAGCCGACCGGGCCCACTGAAGAACACCTAGGTTGCTTGACCCAGCAGCCATGGAGCATGTGGTATGGTCCCAGGGACAACCGTTCTCGCGTGCCCACTGGAGGAGCCCGAGATGCCCTGCTCCAGCAGCATTACTGCATGTAACACTGTCCCAGGGGCAGTCGTTTGAACGAGCCCACTGCAAGACATCTAGATGCCCTCCGCCCGCAGCCGCACAGCACGTGTACCAATCCCAGGGGTAGCCATTGGCTCGCAGCCACTGAAGCGCATTCAAATGGCCACCGCCAGCTGCCATGTAGCAAGCATTATCATCCCCTGGACATCCGTTTGACCTTAGCCACTGTAAAATGGTCAAATGCCCTCCGGATGCAGCTTCCGCGAAAACTTTCGTATCCAAGGGACAGCCGTTGGCACGCGCCCATTGGAGAACCCTTAAGTGCCCCATACGAGCAGCCCTACAGCAGGCATCCTTCTCTAAGGGGCAACCGTGCATCCGTGCCCATGCCATGGCGTCGACATGCCCCCCCAGATCAGCTTTCCAGTTCAAGGTATCGGACCAGGGGCAGCCCCACGCTCTGGCGCATTGGAGTAGATCCAGCCTGCCAACACCCGCAGCCGCCGCGCACACTCCTCCCCGCTTCTTCAGGCCGCCTCTGAAGCTCTCCAACAGCTGGGGTACCCTCTTGTCCGTCATGATGGCACGGGTGGTTTTGGGACGCCCAACCCAGGCCTCCTTCCAGGTAGTCGAAACAGGCGCGAAAAACAGGTAGTTCTCGTCGTGGACGAAGTCGGCCAAGTGGAGGACAACATCAGTGCTTGCCGCCAGTGGGTTGGTCATGAGTGCTGCGCACGTTTCATGGTGTGTGCGGCGGGTGCAACACGGCTGGGTTGGATGCACAGCAGGAATTCGACTTTCTTTTGTACGTGTAGATAGCAAAAGCAGAACGCATCCGTAGTGGTGGACGCACATACACCAGTGACATGGGCTAGGCGAAAATCAGTTGCCTCACATTGAAGAGCCCGTGTAGCACTGTTGGATATGTAGATACACTCCCAGTGTTCACAGACAAAAAAAAACAAGCTAGTGGCGTGTAAGAGCATACACGGAAATCTCTTGGTGTTGCAGTTCAGCGCGATGTCTGCAGCGCTGGGCGGGGGAGGGACATCAATAGTCTCGGCAGCAGAAAGCACTCCAAAGGTGCCCGTTTTTTTTGCCGCCGCGTCCGGAGGAAACGTTATGAACTCTAACACGCAATTGGGGGGTTTTCATTACACAGTCAAGCACGTGGTATATCCATTGCAACA
The DNA here is from genome assembly GCA_036873775.1 of Costaria costata. Taxonomy (NCBI): domain Eukaryota; class Phaeophyceae; order Laminariales; family Agaraceae; genus Costaria; species Costaria costata. Next base: position 6,450 of record JAYJME010004010.1, on the reverse strand, counting down.
TGTAAATCCCTGCGTTGAGGATTCCACGAAACCGCAAATTTAGAGGAACTTGCTCTGCTGTGCTGCGTCGTCCCTTCCGGCTGTGGTCATACACATCACGATAACGCATTGCCATAAGCCACGCCTTGCGCATAGACCAGACTTGAAACGCAATCCAAGGAAGTATATTGGAAATAATACGTCATACATCTACAGATACAAGGGCCTGTCCGGCCCAATCGCGGACCGGCCATCATATAGTTTTTACAGGTCGTCCGAACGGGCTACGAAACGTATGAAGTATACGTACAGGGCCTGGGTCATTCTGCTGTATACAGAATTCGACGCGAGTCGACGAGGGAAGAAAGTGCTGAATTCTTCTCGCGATAAAAATCAAAGCACGTACCGTAGTGGGGAGGAGGGAGAAGAGCCTGCTTTAAGTGACCCCGGATCTGACTCACGACTGACTAGGGAGGGAGAAGGAGAAAGACGAGTAAAGACAACAAATAGGAAGATCAAAAACAAAAAAAAGTATACGCAGTACGGTTATAACCGTACGTACCCAATCAATGCGATTTGCATACTATCAATGTGTCGGAAAGAAGAATAAGCAGCAGCAGCCACGCAACAAGCAGAAGCTACGTATCATCATGATCATCATGATGACCACCACCCACCTGTACCACCACCAACCACCAACCACAGCAGTCAGTAAATTTACACACCGTACACCGTACAGAGTGTGGTTTGCCTTATGCACAGCACCGTAATGCCATAATATGAGCGGAGGAGTTACGAAGTTACGCCACCTCGGTTGCTGCGCGGCTGCGCGGTTACAAGAAGAAGAGCAACCGTTACAGGATACAACCATTAGCTGGTTGGCTGGGTAAATTGGTTGAGTCGGGAAAACTCGAAGTTCTGAAATAAACTTCCAGGAAAATATTCAACGGTGAAGGGGCGCGAGGACCCTATAGGATCACGTCAACGGGTCCGCTAAAACCGGCTACGATTGATGACCCGAGCCGGACAGATTTTCCGGTTCATCCGAAAGCGAGTTGCACCAGAAGAACCAGAACTTCTCTTTGCAAGAAAAATCCCGAAAATTTGATCGCAGGCAGCACGGCACGCTACACACACACCCCCAGCACAACACATCAACAACTCTCTCCACAGCACCTCAACAATCAAGCAAGCTCTCACCCGACGCAAACAACAGCAGCAACACCAACGCATCAAGTAGCAGCAGCACCAGCACCAGCACCAGCACCAGCACCAGCAGCAACAACACACCAGCGGGCCGGCAGCACACCATCATCATCACCAGCAGCAACAGCATCATCAACAGCAGCAGCATCACCATGACAACATCAACAAAAACAACATCCATTTCTTTCCGGGCTTCCACCGTTATCACCATCCTCGGCGCTATTCTGGCCTGCTCCTCCTCCGCCACAGCTTTCGCCCCTGCCCCGACGCACCGCCAGTCGCGCCTCGGCAGCAGCAGCAGCAGCAGCACCACCACCACCACCCGCAACATCCGCCAGGCGCACCGCAACCCCATCGTGCGCAGCTCCTCGTACACGCTGGGCGACGGCATCATCACTGGCGCCCGAACATCATCATCGCAATCCAGGAAGTCTCCGTCATCATCAGCGGCTGGCTGGATTCGTGCTAGGGTGTCCCAAGCAAGCGGTGTACGGCGCGGCTGGGCATCGCCTTCCCAATCCCAGCAGAAGGGGGACTGGTCCAAGCTTTTCGCAGCCCCTGAGCGGGAGATGGCGCAGGGAGCACTGGTCGGGGGGCTCAGCAGGAGCTGTGCTGGTCTGGCCGAGGGGAGCTGTGGATCTTCGTTGATATTTTTTGGTATGGTGTCCCTGGTTTATACTTTTGCGCCTGTCTTTGCTGCGCAGTCGCTCGTTGCGTGGGGGTTGGGGAGGGCCGCGTACTGGCGGTCGATGCGCAGCGCGGACATGTCGCAGCGGTTGCCGGCAGGGTTCGTGGGTTACATGTCCCTGTTTTTGATGGTGGGTGGGCTTTCGTTCATGAACGGTCTCAAAGCAATCGCGCTCATTGCATAAGATAGATTGGCGCGGGGCGGGCGTTGTAAACTACCAAGCAGGGTCTTCCTTTTTTAGGTACGATACGTAGAAGAGTCAATTTGCCTGATGTTTCGTATCGTACTACTTACAAAGTGCCGAAGTATCGTATCGTATATCGTATCGTTCGTGTAAACTGTTTTTCAGTTGTTTTTCGCGCTGGCTCCGGTATATTGTTCTCGTGCATGATAATCCTACCGCACTCGTACATACCACGCCGCTGTGAACTTCAACTTTTGCGTGACGCTGCTGTTACGCCGTAAAAGACATGTACTCGTACCAGTGCCAGCACTGGGTGATGTAGGGTATGTACGGCGGTGTGTCATTTTGGTCGGTGGCATGAACTGCTCGGTGCAGTACCCGCGTTGAAGCCGATGAGCATGATGGCAGCATGACACATCATATGGCATACCAGATACGGTATGCATGACATATGGCCCCATGACAACATGCAACATGGTCCATCATCATCAGTTTAGTTGTGCTCGTAAAGCTCTCTGCCCTCGTGCGTTTTCCTTGTTTCCCCTGTTGGTGTACGTACGCACAGCAATACAAGCAAGGAAGCAGTGTACAGCAGTACTGCTGCATGAATAGCACGTTGCGTGTTGCAGTCAAGAACATTATTTCTGCTTTGTTGTTGCTTTTGTTGTCGTTGCTGTTGTTGCTGCTGTCGTCGGTTCCGAGGTTCGGTGCTTTTCATTTCTTTCCACTTGACTTGACTGGTACTGCTCTCGGTAGAATCCTTTTTTTCCGTTCGCGCGATTTTCTCTTTGCTTTTTCTGTCTCAACTTCTTCCTCCTTTTCCTCGGTGGTTGGTGTTTTGCAGACAGACCTTGATGATAAACAAAAAGCAGAGTACGTACACAGAGTAGTACTCTGTCTCTCTCTGTAGATGTTGTGCATCGCTTCGCTTCGCGTATCGGTCGAGAAATGTGGAGTTCGTACCTGTTTTTTGGTTTGCGTTGTTGGCGCGAGAACACTGCTGCTGTGTTCGGTCGGTCGTCTGGACAGGGAATAACAGTCACTACAGCAGTAGGTATAGTTATGAAAGAAGCATGTCCTGCTGTATGTTTGTCACCATTCCTCGAGAAGGAAAAGTACAACCTACGTAACATGTTCTGCTTCTTTTATATCGATCTACTACTGTACTTGTACCATTAAATGGACTGGTACCAGGTACCCAGTAGATAGTAACACAGGTTTATTGGATGTTCTCCTCGTATTCTCGTGCTACCCGTGGCTCGTCTGTTGTTGTGTTTTGTTGTGTGGTACAGCCAGCCCCCCCCCTCCTTATATTGGACCTGGTGCTGGCTTGGTATCGTGCACGTGTGCGTTGCTCGCTGACCAGAAATCGGTACTGGTAGGTACGTTACGTACCAGGTATACAAGTTATAACTCATTTCACCCGTGGCGATGAATGCCGTGACTGGGGGGGGGGTGGGTGTGCTATATGTCCCCCGCCCACGCTTTCGGGGGGGTAGCCACGTAGCCACGGGTGATCTCCTGTTGGTATTATATGTTTTTCGGGTTCGTAGCCACGCGTGATTTTCTGGTCGTTGTTCTGCTACTAAAGAGCGGTTGTGGGAAATGCTGTCTGGTGTTTGTTGGCCCGTCGACACTGATCGGCGCGTACACTAGCCCGTACACTATGCAGATGGCTCGTACTGCTACTACTCTGTCGCAGTACAACAACAGCAGCAGCAGTAAGCAGCGGTACTACTGCTGTAGTATACGATACGAGTAGGAGTAAACTTTTTCACAGACAGGCTTGATACGACGTGTGGCTAACCTGCCGCAGAGCGGTTTTGCGAGTATCTATTGTGCGAGGTACTACTGCTGCTGGTGCTGTTGGTTGTGATTCTTGTTTTTACCGCGTGTTGTTTCTACGAGCTTTCGGTCGTTACAGTACGGTATATACGGTTGATCAGGGTATTCGCGCGCATCACGCCAATAATCCCTTTCCGCATTTTTTCGCACGGCAACTCTTGGTGTTGTCGTTTGTAGCAGCTGTCTGTCTTGTCTTGTAGTCATTTCATAGAGAGGCAGAGAAAGAGAGCGCGTTGCTCCCGAAAGGGTGCTGCTCTCTCTTGTCCCTCGGCTCTTGTACCCCCCTCCCCCCCGTGCTTGCAGTGCGGCCTCTCGCGCTAAGATGTGGTAAAGGTGGTACGGTATGCAGCTGTTATTATTTAGAGTTGTTTGGTTTTTGGTTGTTTACGCACGTTGCAAACAATTAAGCAAGCGCCCCCCGACGGGGGGGGGGGGGCGGTAGGTTGGTTGGTTGGGAGGAGGCGTATTTACCGTGTATTTATAGGATGGGCGTTGGTGGTGGTGTGGTGGCGTTTTGTGCGGTGGTGGTGGTGGTGGTACTCGCTGCCCGGTGTGTTTTGTAGGCCGTGTATATATTGTGGTGGTGTGGTGGTCTATTAGTTGTAGTCTTCCTACCCCCCCCCCCCCCGCGCGCTTGTTTGCCTGGGGGAAGAGAGCAACCTTGCAAGGTCAAGGTTGGTTGCATCGTGATGAGGTATTTGCACCTCTTTTTTTTGTTGTGTTGATGTATTATGTGATACGGAGGTTGAGGCCCGACAGGGGGAAATAAGACCCCAACACAATGAACTAATCGCAAACAAGAGATGGTATAATATGATATCATACCAAACAATGTTTTTTATTTACCGACACACGACACATGGTCGTCGTGGTGGTTCGGCCCCGGCTCACACGTTCGCATGAACGAAACGAGCGTGGGTGCATGGCGGGTGCGTGCGTGCGTGGTCACTGCTGTGCCCTGGGGGAACTATTAATAGTCTGTGCCCAGTGCCCAGGGACAAACCCCATTTTTTATTCTGTTCAGCCCCACATTTTCTTGTTTTTTTTAATGAATCTGTTTTGTTTTCGAGGAGTTTGAACGCGACGATAAGCGGCTGTGCTCCTCCTCCGGTCACGAATGATAAATCCCGTGCCTTTTCCGTCCATCTTCCGCGAGTGATACATGCATGTCATGCAGCCTACACATACATACAGCAGTAGCACGTTGATACAATTAATACTTCTGTGCGTCAGTCATCGTTTTAGTCTTGTCTGCTTTCGAGCCCAGATATACAGCTACCAAACAAAACCACTATTAATAATTTAAACAAGGAATGATGATCTTATCAAGCGTCCTCTATTCTTCTTGTAGTGTCAGCGCGCCGCGCAACTAAGTACCGGCATCAATCATACCTGGTATAGCATTGTAGGAGGATGCAGCGCATGTACGCGACGTGCAACTAACTCATCATAGCGTTGGAAGTTCGGGTACTTGTCATGGCATCACCATCTATCTGTGGACCCCACCACAGCCTCCCCCGGAGTTGCTTCGTTCGTACCGATATAACAATACGGCGGACGCTGTAATTCGTGTCATTTTTTTTCGACACTTTTCCCCTTTCTTTGAAGCAAGTGTTAATACTTCATACCCCCACCACTTACTGCAGTATACCGGTACACGATTGATTGTCCGAGCGAGCGCTGATTTTTTTGCGGATTTCAGTTCAAACTCGTTTTATTTGCCGTTTTTCTCTGCTGACACGGGAACAGGCCACGAAAAGGAAAAAAAAATTACCTTGTACTGGTATCTGGTGCAGACTAATATAGTTTAAAGAGCAGTGGCCCAAAAAGGGTATAACCATTTTTTGGCACAGCTCGAGTTTAAAAGTTGAAAAATACCGACGGGTCGTCAATCGATGATAATTACATCGTTGAACGCATGCTATGAGTTCTGATCGTAGCTTCATTCTGTCTTATCTATCTATGTGTCTGCACTTGCTTTGCACGACATCCCAATAAGCCATCCTGACGCACGCCTAATAATTATACTACGAGTATAGTCCACCGAGGGTAAAACGAGCGATCAAGACGCACATTGTGAGGGTCAAGACGCACCTTGAGCACACTACTGATTTCGTGCCCGCAGTTTTCTGATTGGTCAATTTTTCTAGTTGGAAATTTTGAATGGTGGAAAATCCTTGGTCGACATATTTGTCGTCATACGGAATCCTACTGTATATTTCGTGCATTCTTCCACTTTTTAAAATTTCCCTCTTTGATAACAAAAATTGTCGAAATACAACATGCTCCGAATAAAACTTTCCGTATTCAATTTTTCGAAAAAATAAGACTGACGTCATCACCCACGGCCACTTTTCCAAGTTTTTATTTTTTCAGAAAGAGTGACGTCATGCTGGTAGCATACGAAATTCAGAATGCCCGCACGAAATCCTACTACTGCTGTATATTATTAACGCATACCAGGTATTATATACTACATGATGTCCAAATTTTGGCCTCCGGGGGGGGGGGGGGGGGGCGGGGGGGGCCACACCACCCCCCCGGCGGG
>JAYJME010004009.1:0-11411 GCA_036873775.1 Costaria costata | reverse complement strand
TTAGGGTTAGGCTTTGTGTCTAGAGTAGTGTTGGCGGCGTTTTTCGAAATATACCTTCTCACAACACCGGAACCACACGCGGGCCACAACCAATTCCCCGATTTCTAAATTTATTGCGGTAATAAAGCTATTTCCATCTTATATTTTCCGTTCGGGCTCTTCGCCCTCACTCTTGTTGTAGGGCTATCCTTTTGGAAAGGTTACTTTGGTCCTGTAAAGAAACGACCTATTCAATAATATCAATACCTTCTAACATTATTTTCTTGTATTTTGTTATTTTGTTCTCAACCCATCACTCCCCTGGATTCGCGTATCCGACCTTCTCCAAGCGTCGAGTGGCGTTGGCCTGGCCTGCAGACTCGGATATATTATGTATTTTATTGTCTTGGTTTCAGAGTAACAGCCTCCAAATGGAGGGGTGGGAACTTGGTTGTCTTCATTTACTCATTTAATCAACCCTTTCTGCCATCATGTACGCGGTCCATTCGTCGGGCAGTCAACTGTGTTTACTAAATTAGATACGATGAAATTAAAAACATAATGCGTCACTCATCATAACGTAATATATTGACGAAGTAGTTTTCCCACCAGTCTGTCCCCAAAACACGCAACTTAATACACGAAGTATAAAATGAGAAGGCCTATATAACCTTTTCCCTTGTTGCGGGTTTTAAAAGGGGTTACCTACTGTACCAGACGAATCAAGAGAGCTGCCTCCTGGCGGGTTATACGCCAAGGGGTTGAACTACGAGTGTGAAACACCGTCAACAGGACCGCTGAGTTGGCGGGGGTGGCAGCCCCCGTTCTGGCGCTCACGCCGCTTGTGGCAGAGTGTTACAGCGAGTGACCGACGTATTCAATGTTTCGGATGGGCTTGGAGGAGCACCGAGGTAGCACTTGATGGAATCGGACATAACTGTCACCAACTCACCAGGACCGCAGACCTACCTACGCAGGGGCATATTCCGACGGCGTTCAAGATTTGGATGGTGGCAAGCGCCCACGTCCGGATAGCCGAAGTGGGAGGGGTGAGGGGGGTGGGCATCATATTTTGTGCCGAAAAGAGCGTTTCACGGCGCGCGGTCGGGGCAGCAAGGGATGCAGGAGAGGGCCGTATGGCATATTGTCTGACAGCAAGCAAGCGACCGCCCTCATCGCTATCAAACTATTCGAGAAAAGAGTCAGCCCCAGGGAGAACGTCAAGGACAGAGGTACGTTCCTTGTAGCTGATAATGGAGTGCAGGAGCGTACTAGCACATGATAGCCGGGGGTCAACTAGCCACGATCGTTCCTGTAGGAGGCGTGTCCAGGCGATAGAGCGGGTGTCGAGGCCCCACCGGCAGGCACAGGCGCGTTTATCGATATATGCACGAAGGGCTGTGGTTGCCGTCGACCGAAGCGAGGAGGATGCCCGTTTTTAGTGGGATTGTTGCTGGGGTCTTGCCGGATTTAGTCGAGGATCTCACTGGACCTTTGAGAGTCCGTGTGAGGACGGGGCTAATAACATTATATCGAGACCTGGGACGTAGAGAGTCCATGGGGGATCCGCGACACATATGTGTCCCCAAGAGAAGAGATAGCCGGCATTGTTCCTAAAGCATCTCATACAAGCGATGTTATCACCTCGAAACGTAGGCCCAAATCTGATCCTCAATGAGAGGGAAGAGCCATATTTCGACCAGGAAATCAAGTTCGACCACGGCTTCACGTGGATGGCGTTGTCCAGTGGACGGTCGTTCCTGCGGAGCAAATGCAAGGACCTAACGCTAGCACATCGTGGAGCAACGGGCGGGGGCTCTTTTTCTTCATAACCAACAAGGCTGGGATGAAGCACACGGGAGTTACGGATTTACTCGCTGTGGTCATTTGAAGACTATGTCACCATATTTTCTGGTCGTCCGATGCAGAGCCAACACAGGAACCTCCATCATCGTTAAGCTAAAGGACCCTCATCTGATGCAAATGAATATCTTGATATTACGGAGAGCGGGAGTGGGCTCTATTTTCCTACGTCGACCTTGGCGCCAAGAGCAGGCCGCACGATGAATCGGCTGCAACAAAGGGAACTCACAGCTCACGTTACTGCTTATACACGGGATAGTTTCTCCGCTGGCAGGCAGGCGGCAACCCCCGACACTCAGGGGCTCCTGCGACCGGTCTTGGGCAGCGCGCTCCGTTCATGCCCCGCTGGCGGGTTTTCTGCTTTAGGTGGGCTCACCGTGCCGCGCAGCTAGCGTAGGGCAGCGGCATGGCTGGTTTGATCAACACGTTGAACTATCTTTCATATTAATTGCTCGTTATGTTTTGCAGATATCTGTGGTCCTTGGGTCGCTCGCCGCGAAAACGTTAATTTCTGGAGGATTTGGTGCGGCGTCCTCCTCCGTGTCAAGCTCCCACCCCAGCCAAGCCTTGAGGGCATAGAACACTTAAAGGTCATTGGTATCGTTCTGTGTACGAATAAGTCCTGTGTATACAGCGCCACATATTCTCGGCGATGGCGCCCAGCCCAGCCTATGTCCTTTCTATGGCCGTTTTAAGTCTTCCGCAGAGGCCAAAGAGCAGCCCCTCCATCCGTATCCAGCTGAGCGTTGCTGCTGTAGGGGTTACACATTATATGCATGGGCCCAAAGAGGTTTGCTTGACAGGACTATTCAAATGCATAGCTACCAAATATCCTTGTATCCAATGTTCATTTGGTTCAATACATTCCTCGTTAGATGCACCTCGTAGTCCAAGGGATTGTGTAGAGGGCTTGGCGTTGATTTCCTCTTAGGATCGATATATCAGGAAGATTTATAGCTCCTCAGGCGAGGACCCTCAATGTTTAGGTGCTACCCCTGCGCTTCACTCGTCAGGTCAATATCGGCTCGATCGTAAGAGGCCAAGCGTTGGGCTGCAGATTTCACCTGGTACACCAGGTGATGTAAAACGTCATGCAATTCTCGTCTGCTCCCCAGCAGGACGTTTTCATCGTTGGGCGGACCCTATCTATCAAATCAAGTTCAAATATTCTGCACCAGGATTACGTCTTGAGGCCACAGAGTAGGCACCGATCGTTATTCCTGCTTGTGACTGACCTGGATTCCGGAATATCCGCTTTGCACCGAGGAAACGAGAGTCTGGCAGAGGAGGGCCTTGCAGTGGGGCGTCAAAGTTCGAGAGATAAACTATTTTATGGAGCACACGCTTTTACGGAGCAGTGACGGGGGTTCACGCTTTGGACCGAAGATAGTTATGCGTTGGACGCGGGAGGTTGTTGCAGCGCCGTGATTATAGCAGCTAATACACGATGCGTGGTCACTGCTGCCCTGACCAGTGCTACACGCAAGGGTCTATTTGCATGGGTGAATGTCATGCTATTGAAGCTTGCCAAAACAATAATAGGGACATTGGCATGCCCTCGGTGAGGGAGACTTTGCGGTGCGCGGGGAAAACTAGAGGCAACTAAGCACGCATGTACTTTGTCTCTCAGTACAACAGCTGCTAGCAGTCAACGCCCCAAATTGTAAATGATGTGCTTTCTGATCAAACGTTGGCAAAATCAGGTTAAACTGCCAAATACTCCAGTAGATTCCTCGTCAAGACGGATGCGAGCTGGGCGCGACCGAGGCCGGCATTCGAATGTTCGCCGCGCAAATGTATAGGAGTTGTTAAAGAGCAATGATTGATTTCACGTCCGCCGGTGAGACAAATATTGTATGGGCTAACTTGCAACACGCTGGAATGTAGCACACCCGGAGTGGTGGCAATGCTGAGCGAACGGCGAAGTTGCAAGTACCCGGTACAGCCGGACACTGCATATCTATTGAATGCCCTCTTTTACTAAATAATTTGTACAATGGAATAACTCTAAAACGATGCCAGGTATGTAATTGTGCGTTTTCCTGGTAGCCGACCGAGGGAGAGGAACCAGAACAGAGCAAATGTCTACCATTCCAACTACTATTACAAGATAATTCATTTGGTAAGTTTGGTTGGCCGAGCGCGAGCAAATAACCGAGTCAGAGCTAACTTTCACCGTTCCAACAACTACTACAGCGGGATTGAATTATTGCTTTTTCGTTTTTCAATACCTGGGTACACGGTGAACAAGATATATAACAAGTCGAAAACCGTAGTATATTTTCGAACGGTACGCATTTTTCAAAGGGCCCGAGCTCGAGGAACCAAACCCGTTCAAGCAATTTTCCACCCACACTCGTTACAACTACTACCATTAGGCCCCCTCCCACTTTGTTTGGCTCCCGTTGCTGTCGTCGCGCATGCGTGCAACCAGTCCAACGTGATGGGCTGCGTGATATGTCACGTTGAAAGATGATTAAATTATTGTCTGAAGAGGCCCCCCGAACTAACAAACGCTTGAATACCGTTCGTTGTATGCAACAGGCAGAGCCCGTGCAACGGTGTATATTGCCGTCGAACAGCAGTATTCATACAATGATCTATTTTATAGTATTTTCCAACGTTGTATCTAGAGTATCCTAGGTACCACGTATCATACTAGTAGTGTGCTTTCTTGACCGGTTGGACTGACGTTATCCTAGTTCCATGTAGGACATGCATTACGATACGTGAGCCCGAGGGCGTGCCAATTGGATATAATAATACAGGCTTGCTCAGTGCACCGAACCTCTGATACTATCGAGTGGATCTAGCTAGCTCGTGTGCGACGACAATACCTAATCTGCCTTCTTCGAGCGTCTACAGTATACCGGGTCACAATTGGCGACAAAGAACGGCTCTAAACGAGAGTTCCGCCGTCTACAGTAGGCCAGGGCGTTTTTAGCTGGACCACCACCTCAACATATAACGAGCCACACAAGGTCGTTAGAAAAATTATCAGCAGAATTCTCGCTTGCTTACAGGACCACACATCGGATGGATCCGAATGAACCTAGCTAGTGCGAGACAATGTTACCGTACGCTGCCTTCACCGAGGGTCTACCTGGTCACTACGGGCGACAGACCACCCTCGTCAACACGAGTGTGTCGCTGTCCTAGCCAAGGTCATACGTCGCACATCAAACTCAACATACCAGAAGGCACACAGGGTCCTAAATATGTACGATTCTAGCTGTAGCGCACACGTCGCCATGCCCTACTCTGCTTCCACCGTGTTTTCAACGCATGAGTACCAGCGACAAAGGCCACCAGCCGTGAAGTCTGGCGTCGCTGGCTGCACCAAGGTCCTTGATTGGTGGTACAACCTCGACATATCACGAAACTTAAAAATTCAAATAAAACCCTTTCCAACATTCATCAAACCTTCGGCAACGAAGCAGTGGCGTTTGATCAAGCATCACCAGTACATGTACAACCACAGCTTGACGGCTAGATGTAACCACCTTTTGCCGTCAAATATAACGCGCACGAAGGGCACACATGCCCGAGTCAGCGTCAGCCCCGACGACCTGCTTCCCTCTTAAGGGTCAGCCCTGCACCAAAACCCCACCGCCCAAGGCTGGTCAAGTTTACCCCGGGTTATAATATACACCATCGCAAGAAAGGTGTGCTGATATCAACTGTTATGGTGGCAATATTCAACATGTACGATGAAAACGGTGCAGCATGTTCGCAAAATATCAACAATATTGTGTTGACGTGCAAGTCCTGCAGCAATCAGTACGCATTCGGCGCCACAAGTTAGCAACAAAGCGGCCTTGATACACTCGCACACGGTCGGTTCGGCCTATAGGCAGCCAGACAAACCCGGGGTCACCAGCTTAACCTAATAGGTTTGGTTCTCACTCCCACGGAAAAACGTAATATAGCATGTTCTTGAACAGCGAAGCAACACCTGGTGAGATACTTAGTACAACGGAACGTCGCAGTACACGTTCCCTTGCACATGATGTGCGAGATACCAACCATCAGGATACATCGACTTCGTCTTCTAACTCGTTCGGCAGAAACCACATCAGAGCACCCGACAATGTAGTTGCACGATCACCAGAAGTAAACCTGCGCCCGGCTACTATTCGTCTGCTGCGCGATATTCACGATGATTCAAGCCGCACCATAACGGCGTGGAGCGCGCACACCCGCACTCTTGAGAACTCCCGGAACCGTTGGAATTAAAGCGCAATATCGCACCTAATCCCCGCACGAATGGGTGGCCTATGGGGATATAGGTACTCTACATCGAAACAACAGGGTAAAATTCCCCCCCAAAGAAACCATACACAAGGGCAGATGGACTGACCCGCCGATGACCTATCTGCCATGACAATGCAAGCACGTCAAGAGCATACACAATGCATCAATATACATTTTCGAGAGTAGTATTAGTCTACACCAGACTGAGTAACGCAGGCGAAATATACCTCTGTCCGAGCAAGGCTAACATGACTGCGGCGGTTGTGACTGCCATGGCTACCGTTAGCAAGTAGGCGTGTAAGAAGCGTCAGATTTGTCGTCGAAGCAAGATCCATCGGTGACCCTCAGCTCGACGTCGTCCAGGCCGATGTTGCCCGACACGACACTCTCCGTACAGTCTTCGAAGCGGACCTTCGTGGGATTCGCGAACCTGTTGTCGATGAACTCGGTACCGTCGGCAGCGACGAGCTTGATGCTCTCTTCGCCGCCGAGGATGATGTTGTCCGTGAAAATGTTGTCCTGCATCCGCCCAGAATCCGCCACCCACGGGTCATCGGACCCCTCGTATGTGTAAATGTTATACCTGAGGATGGTTATCAATTGGGATTTCGGGACAACGAAAATGTTGTAAATATCTTGAACTGGGGGCGTACTGTTCGGCATCCCCGACCCTTCCGCGTCGAGCTGGATATCTCGCTGTCATTGGAGGAAATCACGCCGCATAGCAATAATACGGAGAGGGGAGCAGACGCCCATGACAGAGACCCGCTCCTACTGGATGGCACAAATTTACTCACTTAGACGAACCGCTGATGACGTTGTTAGAGAAAACGTTGTCGCCACATCCCACGGACATCCTTATTCCGTACTTGTTGTCCAAGATGGTGTTGTCGGACACGTCGGCATTGAAGGTCTCCATCAGTGCCATTCCAGCGTCTCCGTTGTCGTGCATAACGTTACCTTAAATAAGGTTAACCACAACGGAAGACGCGGGCAGCATTCAATGAGTACATTTGCGGAGGAAACTATATTTTTCTACGTCCCGCCCGTTTTCACTATGATATCTCCTCTTTGACCCGAGGTTCCGACAAGCTGACCGTGTGTTAGTCAAACGTTTGCAGATTCAAGTGAGCTTAACAAAGGCCAATCACAAATGAAAGAAGGAGCCGGCGGCATTTGATGGGCACGTAACAGCAATCGAAGCCGGCACATTGGTTGGATATATCAGTCCAACTCTCGCCGATGGTCGATTGTTTACAGATGCAGGGCGTTTCTCCTCGAGACGATGCGGCGGCGCAACCCATTTGTTCTCCGAGTATGACGCACACGTTGCAGGCCTAGATGGACACACACAAAATAATCAACAAACCATGTTCGCCCTTTAACAGCAGGACTTGTTGGCTGGGGAAACAGTGTTTCGCTGGGGAAACAGCTTTCAAACCGTGCACCGATCTATTCGGCCCATCGAACGTCTTCATTTATCAGATAAGGGCCAGTTGAATGAGTACTCATGCATTCATATATAGTATTCGCCAAATGTTCGACCAACCGATTTTCTAAGATTTGCCGCCATATCGTTTGCCCGATTTGTTTAAACGCTTAGAACCAAGAAAGGTTCCAATGTTACTTTTGCTGCCGATAGCATTGAAACATAGAAGCGGTGCTTGAAGGAATGTCCTTGAACTTGTTTCTCACCTTTGACAATGGCGTCGTCGGAGCTACGGTGCAAAAATATGCCGACCGATCCGTCACCGCCACCGTACACAAGGTTTCCCTGAGCGTCCGTACCAAAGCGAAAATGGTGTTTGTGGGTTGGGTAATATGCGCCAGGAATGCGAGAACGCACAAGGAAGGATACCGTATCAAATTGTTGGAACCGCCCAAACGGGAGGGATACTGTTAAGCTGCAGTCTACAGCAGCAGGGAAACCGTCACGCTGATTGCATATGTGAACGTATAATACATCAAGTATTGATTACTCAACTGCTAACCAATTCAAGAAGCTCGTGGTGTCGTCTGGGGAAATTCATCCAGGGACTGAGGACGACAACAAGAACACAACACGGTCCTCGAAAAAGAAGATGGAGATCTAGATACCGGGGCTGAGTTGGCGCTGACCTGGATGGACACCCCGTTGCAGCGCTTGGAAGCGATGATGCCGTGGTTTTCGTTGTTGTAGACGGTGTTGTCGTGGATGGTCAGGAAGTCGCTATCGTCGTGGGGGTCGAAGCCGTACGCCGTGTTGTCGTGCATCTTGTTCCTCCTCCAGTCTCCCTGCTCATGGCCGTACGTGTAGACTCCGAAGTGGTTGTGGTGGATATCCGAGTCGTAGATGTTGCCGTAGACGTTGACGTCATCGAACAAGCCAACATTGCTTAGATCCTTGCACAACCCTCGAACCTGCGATTTGGGAGTTGTATTGGTGCGTAATTGGCAAATAAGAGTTTGGATTTTAGCCTTCCTGTGATAGAACTTCGAACGTACGTGGGTTTATAAAGATGCCCGCGGCACCAAGAAGGCCAGCACCCTTGTCAAATATTGATGTGACGCATAATCGGGGCTGTACTTGACCGAGATACGGACAGCTGATTGGACAGTTACATTACCGGGAAATGCGTTTCATATTCAAAGAAAGCAAACTAAAAAAAACATTTGTAAACATCGATGAAAAGGCACTGTCGCCCTTTCGGTGACCATGCGACGATATTTGGTTCTTGATATTTGATACAAGGAAACCGGAACCAGAATACTTACTGGTGAAACATCTCTGACATTCGAAGTGGTTTAGCTAAAGAAACCCGAATTTAAAAGGGTTAGGCCTGGGTTTGCTCCATTCTCGGCCTATTTTTATATTTATGCCAAAACATTGTTCATTTTCGTACACTTAAAAAGAGAACGACTGCGTTTTCTCCCAAATCACGTGTTGGCTACGTACTCGTGATGTTTTAGAGTTTTAAACGAGGCTCGACGGCGTTCGTGTTCATGTCTAACAAATAACTCGTTTCAGAGGCATACTGGTTTGAACAAAATCTGGTTTCGCCCGCATTGCAGCTTTTGCCGAAAGCTCCAAACTAATCGTGAAAGCACCTCAACAAGTAACGACACATTGGGTCGCAACATACCACTGGAACTAGTTTTCATCTTGTAACACATGCCACGGTAGCGGTGAACGTTATTGTTTCTACGGTTCGCCGCTTGGGGGTCTCTGTACCTCTTCCACAACCCAACTTTGATATCTAGTGTGGGCTTAACCCGATCAATCATCCCGTGTCCTATAGGTACACAACGAAATATATTGCGAAACAAGAAGGAACTCCGGAAGAGTTTGGGTTTCAGGAGCTCCGTCGCTCAGAAAATATTTTAGCCGAAAAGTGCTTCCTCTATCGTAGCCCGCGTCGAGCAACGCTCCTGAATTAAAGTGAGCACCTCAAATCTCAACAACCTTGGGTAAAACGGGCGAAGGAAGAGTCTACGACCTTTCGCTCGAAGCAGCTCGCAGCAAGTAGGTGTATCCCACGCTCCAGTGGTTATTGCTCTGACAGAAACACCTATAACTCGAGAGGTTCACGTCCTAGTTGCAAAACAACAATGCCCCAATTGTTGTTGTTGTCTTTAAAACAGCGAAACTCATACTGCTTCCGTCCTTTCGAAAAACCGCTGCAAAGACATGCGCACTCGTCGTCGCTACATGCTTTACTCCGTCCCTACAAGCCCAACGATACTCGACGGCGGCAGAGTTCAACCTACGCTGGACACCACCTCGAACCGTAGGTAAAACCCTTCTAATAATCGGTCGACATCCTGGGCTATGTTGTATTTGTATGATATGCCCTTGAACATGCAGGTCATCAAGAGGAAATCGATGATCTGTTGGAGGTATATACGCGTTCGCCACGAACCTAACAGGTAACGTCACTGCCGCCGGAGAGCTATCCAAGATTCCATCGTTATGGCCAAAAAGCAGCACCACCCCAGTACACAGGCAAAACGGTTTATTTTTGTACACCTTTTCCCCCCACCTTCCATGTGAGTCCATAGCTCTCGCCGTCGTGGAATCCAAGGTAGGCCATTTCGCTGTCCTTTATGTCCATCCGCGCTTCTCCCATATTGGTCTTGGCTCTTCCATCGCATGTCTCGCTGTCGTCGGTGATGATCTCCGACACGGCGCTAACGAACGATCGACCATCATCTTCGTTTTCGTCGGGGGCGTCTTTGGAGGTATCAAAGGAGACAACCTGCCGCGGGGGGTCAGGGGCACAACAACAGGTGATGACTGAAGTCTTTTGGAATAAATAAATTTATCAGCTGTGAGATAGAAATCATCTTTGCAAGCTTGGTGTGACAACCTTGATCGCGCGCGCTACGGGTGTTGTGGTGCGGTTTCTCTACACAACCAACACACTACGAATACCATGGCAATATATGCTACTAGTACAGAGTAGTACGAGTACCAGGAAAATGTTACAAATACCTGGTAGGTCAGAATACTACATACTCGTAGTAGTGGTACAATTTAGGCCTTAACGGTTTAAGCCTGTGACGGCCGTCTCTTAGCATATTTCCCTGGAGACTGCGGTACGTGGGGCGAGAATTCCCAATCGAATGTATGAATGTTTCACGCGTCATCCAAGCGAACATCGTATTTCTGGACGAGACTCAAGAGAAAACGACGTGTCGATAGATGACGGAAAAGGCGAGAGACAGAGAGACAGAGAGAGAGTAGGGACAAGGTGTGGAGGGCGTAGTCCACCACGACGAGGACAGCACACGGACCGGGACTACGTAATCCAAAGGCGACTATCCCGAGGGACCATGGTAGTAAAATCAGAACCCACGATAGAAACAATAAGCTGTCTATGCATTTCCCTTTTGTTGCTGACCATGTTTGGTTATGATTTATGGTGACAATTACTACTTGTTATGTGTACCAGGCATGTTCCCCCGTAATGTGCCCTGCCCTATAGAACTGCATCCACGACGTTTGGGGACTAACTACTTGGAATTAGTGTGGATCATGTTTGCTCGTTTCCTGGCACAGGCGTGCCGTACCCAACGCCTTCTAGCCTATATTTTGTTTTGTCTTCGGGAGGGGACACGTAAACACGCCGCCAGGAACGTTAAACATCGACTTGGGACGGAACTCCCAAATCCAGTATAAAGGGGATGTGTGCAGGATACCGTGCCTGTTTTTATTAAGAGCGGTGGCCAAAAAAGGGTATACCCGATGGGTTTGTGGATAAAACAGGGTACCATTGTATTTTAGTGACCGCGACGACCCCAAGGCGCCATCTCATTGGTCAGCGCCGGCCACCACC
>JAYJME010004008.1:0-11412 GCA_036873775.1 Costaria costata | reverse complement strand
AAGTCTGTTGCTCGAAGGGCCCAGCAGCAGGAAGTCTGTACAGCCCAAAAACCAAAATTTAAACCCAAAAAGCGAAACATTTAAAGACCACGACATCTATAACAGTACATATGTTTATATGTACGTGGTACCCCAGAAAACGGTGTACCGCACCAGAAAACGGCGAAGCCGCAACTGCCAACACGAGGAGTTGCAAGTCGGCATACCGTAACAGGTTTTGACCAGAGGACCCTATACCGGTCCTTGGCCAATGAGCGCTGCCGATATAACATGTTTCCTGTGCTGGACTTTGGCTATACCGTCAAGTACTGTACACTAGTATAGGAGCGCCAAACACCCTTGCTGTGTGTACCGTGTTTGCGGCTAGTGCCGTTCTTGCGAGATGCCACCTCCCCGCGTCCTCTCGCTGTTGATGTGGCGCTGTGCATCATAAGTTGTCCTCACGTGAACATCGCTCCGGACGAGACTAAATGAAGCTATCCTATCCCCCACCACGCTTTTTCTTCGAAGGCGGAAGTCAATCGGAACCCCGTACGTAATATTTCTTCTTAACACACAAATATTGCCACCACAGTGCGCTGGTTTGAAGGTGCATGGGCATGTCTAGGTGCGTGTTGTGCTCGCTAGGACCTCATGCTCTGGACTCGAGACCACCCTCAATTTTTCCATGTTTGGGTAAGGTTTTGTAGTATACCGTCCTCTGGAAGTACATAACACTCTTGGCAAACGTCCTCTGGAAATACGCTTGGCCTGTGACGTGTCCATCGCCGGGCAAGCGTGAGGGACGATGTACACTCCGAAGTACCACTACACGACACGCTTTTCGAATGGGTTGGTTGCATCTGGAGAACTGCCAGTTTCAGTAACCTTGGCATGGTGCATACACTACCTCGTAGCTCGTGCGATGAAACACCAGGATGCATGTCTATAGTGCAAAGTGCAGTTGTATCTGAAATGCGCTACGGTGACGATGACCCAACCAACAATGGCGGCGAACACCCCGAACAATTTGTGTACCAGTTAGGTCTAGAGTTGGTTCCTGCAGCACGCATAGATGCTGTTGTGGTCCAGGACGTAGATTCTTGGTCTTGACGATAAGTATTATTAGTAGTATTATTAGTAGTATTATTAGTAGTAATATTATTAGTAGGTAGGGTTAGGATTGTTTCTGAGAATGACGCCTGGCACATTTCAATTGCCGAACAAGTGCAATCGTCTTGTTATCGTCTTGGTTAGAACACGTGTCACAAGGCCCCCCTCAGGTAGAGTAATACCACCAGAACACGACTGAACACGAGTGGATAACCTATTAATAGATGTCTGACCGTTTCTGGCTGCGCAAAGAAATGCCAACAATGTGTTTTCTCGACCGACTTGAGGAAGCACCGGAAACGCTGCCCAGGGCGAATATTTTAAGATGTGTGTGCATTCGCTCCACCGTGAAATCAATTTGTGCAGGTTATCGTCATGGAGTGGACGTGGAAAAGTGCCCTTCAGCGTGACGCACTTCGATACCTCAGACCCAACTCGTTCTACGCGGGTGTCGTAAGCACCCTTATCGAAGAACAAGAGGTGCATGATGTTTTTTCTATTTTTGTAGTTTATAGAACCATTGCTTTTTTGGTGTGGGCGTTGGCCTTGTCCGAAGTGTTTACGAGTGTACAGCATAGTGACTGCACAGTCTTGTTTGACGATTAATGATACAGCCATTTTAGGTGTTCGGTCGCTATACTACAGTCAAGATAGAATCAAGATAGAATCAATATAGAATCAATATAGAATCAAGATAGAATCAAGATAGAATCAAGCTAGAATCAAGATAGAATCAAGGTAGAATCAAGATATAATCAAGAGGAAATCAAGATAGGATCGAGATAAACCGGCCGCCGTCTCGGTCGCCCGCGGCTGAGTTTGTTAGAACCCCGGCCAGTTGACTGGGATCTCTTGGACTTCCGCTGTGTACTTACATATCTGGGTTTGGTTGAAGGTTTCCCCATTTCTGTTTTTCATATACCGGGGAGGAGAAGGGAACACACCTACCTGCGACCACGGCTTGCTTGTTGTCCAGAAAGAAGATCGCTGAGGGTAAAACCTCCTATTAATATTAGTTGAACTGGAAAATAAAAGCGATGATGAAAAAAAAAGAGATCGCCATGTTCCTAAACCCTGTAAGGTGCTTCTCACTGTTTGGCCCCATCCTCGTCCAGTTCCAGTTTCTTGGTTCCAGGCACACAGCAAAGGCTGTGCTAGAGGCGAACTGTCTCGCCTACAACCACTGCATGTCACACGTAGGTAGCAGCGTTGGATCCGCTTGCCAAACAGTAGTTTTTGTCCAATGGCTGGTACTGCTGTAGTAGTTGTAGATATCGTTTCCGTTGATTTGTGGCGGCACTATTATACTGTAGTACTCGTTATTTGTTGTTGCTTCTGGCGAGTATGGTATGGTTGGCGGCGCCGGTGGCAGATATTTCATGCTATTAATAGCGACAGCTTTTCAAGCTTACCCGCTACTGGTATGTCATACGGGGCACTCGGCATGTGAAGTATGTGCACAGTCGTTGTTGTTCTCACATTAATTCATCGTTAAAATCAAGTCCGTGGTCACAGGGCAGGCTCCAAAACCTCTGGAGTGGAAGAATACCTCGGGAAATATGGAAACATAAAAACAGGAATAATACGCATACTTCGTGTATATATTATCTGAAGCAAACCGCTCACTATAATAGTACATCTGCACCATATCTTCTGATATGAGTTACAGCAGTAATCCGAGGCATGCACATGCGCTCCGTTGGCAGTTTGTTTTACCCTTAAGCCGTTTGCAGTACCCACTGCTGTGTGTATTGAACTACTGTAGTGTAAAATATTTAATTGCTTTCTTCATGATACGGGTTTATACTTCATTTATATACTTGGTAAGTTTGAACTTAAACATACCTATCTTGTGCAACTTTCCTATGCAAGGGCAACCGACTAGTTTCGAAGGAAACATCTGAAGGCTGTAGTATTTGCACATACCAGTACAATGCTACGATACTATACGTTGTATACCTTGAGGCCGGCAAAGGGGGTTAGGCTAGCCTTCACCACTCCGTAGACCTTGTCACAGCTTCGGTATTACGGGCCAGCGATATTCGCGTCCCCCCGGCGCTCACCCGGTCAAACGAAGTCGGAGGCCGGAGTTTGGGTTGGAATCCAGGCGCTTATGTGTCGAACCCATTTCTTGCTTTGACAACCGCAGGGCTGGGCAGGTGGAAACTTTGTGGCATTGCAATGGCGGACGGAGTGGGCTACGGGGAATCTGACCGAGTGCTACGAGGAGGTAATACCTACTGTACTCGTAGTGTACCCCCCAGCCCTTCCTTGTCGAATCTAGTGTACTATTACGGGGGACCATAGTAAATAGGACCAAATATTGTTAGCTAAAATAGGAAAATATACAGGTTTTGGTGCCTACAGTAGGTCCTATTGTGTCTACAGTAGGTCCTACTTACTATTAATAGTGTACTACATGTAGTATTGTTGTGTAAACATGAGGTCATCACCTAACCTAGCCCTAGCCCTAACCCTAAGAACAGATAATGGAATATCCGATCTCAATTGCAGGTTTCAGAGTGCAATCTGGGTGAATACGATATTGGTCACCGATAGTAAGGTGCACTACAGTAATGCTCTCACTTACAGTAGTACCGAACGTCTAGGCCGCACTGTTTTGGTTCAGCGGTAGTTAACGTATGTTTGCTGTATACTGTACGCCGTTAAGGTTACGGTTGCTTATGGAAAATATGTTTGATGAAGCATGTCTGCAGGCGACCTTGTCACCTTTGTGTGTTGTTCGCGATAATGATGTATGGGCGCTCGGGTTTGAGACTCATCGACACAATCCAGTCGCCAGGTCGGGTGTACGAGGGAAACCGTATAATCTCGCCCAGACGATTTTAGACCACGCTGCATGGAGATTGTGCCACGTCACCGATATGACTAATGCGTTTGTTGTCAGGTGAAAACTATAATCGAAGAGCGCCGGACTGCGCTTGGATACGGAACGCATCAGGTCTTTATCAACACTGATTTGCACGGGCGAACGTCCGGCACGTACGAACACTATGTGAGTTGTTATCAGCTGCGCTATTACGGGGGGCCGTAGTTAATAGGACCTACTGTAGGCACAATAGGACCTACTGTACACACTAAAACCTATATGTTTCCATATTTTTACTAACAATACTTGGTCCATAGTTAATAGGACCTACTGAAGGCACAATAGGACCTACTGTACACACTAAAACCTATATGTTTCCATATTTTTGCTAACAATATTTGATCCTATTTACTATGGTCCCCCGTAGTACTGCGAGGACTAATATCCGGGTTTTAATGTTTCATGAATCACTCTGAAACGAAGGATGAGCTGGTATTGCGGTGTTAGGGCTTGTTGTCGATGCCAACGTTTCGTAACGTTTTGTTTTTCAACGACACGAACATGACATGAACACGACACGCACGAGCAATCCCACGGTACGGGTGGTGCATATTATGTTCGAGTTATTTTCTGAGTTCCTTACATGACGAGATGGCCATCAAATCTATCTTACCCGCGACACGACTCCGAAGAAATTCGTTCACGCAACCGGACCAACTTTTCTATAGCCCTCAAACACCCTGAAACACATATATTCTCATGAAATTATGATACTAACCGGTACATACAGTAGTTACTATTAATACTCATTTCAGGAGCTCAACGGGTCAGGCAGTTAGTCAGATACCCTATTAATAGTACGAGTGCCGTGGGGTTGCTGGAACACGACTGGAACACGACACGAACACGACACAAGCACGGCATGACCACGACACGAACGACCACGAACGAGGCGGGGGAAGCCATACCAGATGAACCATAATTTTCGCGTTGGCAAGGTTGTACGCGCTATTAATAGGTATGCATTCAAATTGTTGCCCGACGGACGTGACTGTGTATGATTAGAAACGATTATTTCCGCGTTGGGTTTGTACGTAGGTATCGCACACAGCAAATCAGCAACTTGTGGCTTGCTTCCTATTAATAGGTGACATCTGCGATTAGACGCCGGCGGTGTTTGAAATAATGTTCCCTTTTTGTTTTCAATGTTCCGACGTTTTGGGAGCCTGTAGCCGGGACCCTGTAAAGCCAACTTCGGGAAGACAGAAAAATGCTGACAGGGGGTAGGGGGGGGGGGCGGTGGGGTGTTGGACACATTTCGATTCCGAAGCCACCTACTAGGTATATTACATCATCTTGCAAAATTTGGGGACGTTTTGCTATATTTTAGCGAGCCTCCTGGAAAACCATCCGCGAGCTTTTTAGATGGACCGCATAACTTCAGGGGACAATGCCGATACGTACGAAACAGGGCACACTTGTTTACTTGTTTTGTTGCTAGTCCTAAATTCACGTGATAAGTTTGCTGGGATATATATATATATATATATATAATATATATATATATGAAATTGCTTTTTTCTGTTCTTTAGGAAAGTATTTGCTGGGAACAGTTCCTGAGTATACATACTTGTACTCGTATTATATTAATAGTATACGTACGTGCAGCTCAGATGCTGCTGTACAACCGACAAAACACACCATACGATATTCTTAAAAAATGAGCCCGCGGCGTTGTTCGCCACGCATGCCGGAAATGCGGTCCAGTCCTTCGTCCTTCGGATATGGCCCTATCTATTCGTCGGCTTGCTTGGTGTAGGGTGATTGGGTGCCAGTGTCGGCCTTTAGCAGCGTCCGTTCGAAGCGGGGTTTAGTTCGATCCATACGGCGGCTACATCAATATGGCAACTTTTTGCAGACCAGTGTAATTTACTAAGCAACGACGTTCCTGGACTACCGCTCACGAATCCTTCTCCGGGTTTCGCCTCGGGTACAACCCGAACCCAACCATACACCCTTCGGCTGGGAGTACATGCCGGGGCGAGTAGGCTCCGTATGCTGGATGGACTCAAACATAGGTTCCCTAAAATTGTACGAAAAAGTTGGGTCAGCATCAGAAGGAGCCAAAACGAGGAAGGAGCAGAGCTCTTGACCCGCACAAAAGGTTCAGCCGTGCCCTTCAGGTTGCAGCCTACTGATACGCACCTCCAATGATCGGCGCCGGATGATAGAGGCCGGCCCAACTTCGTCATGCGTTGTCATAAATCATTGGATCGGGCCATGCGGCGCAATAGGATGCCCTGGGCTCGTCACTTGTCTCAGGGCCTGATTTCTGTTCATTTGCGAGACTCGTTTCATTTTGTCCCCCACGGTGCGTTCAGCGCCGACAGCAGGAGGACCGATATGACTCATCATATCAGTGTTATTGTAGCTTTATTTCCCTCCGTGGTGGCCTGTAGCCCCCGATTCCCAAGGAGAGTCTTATCCCTGCTCTGATAAGCACTGGAGGTTTGTG
Organism: Costaria costata; assembly: GCA_036873775.1. Taxonomy (NCBI): domain Eukaryota; class Phaeophyceae; order Laminariales; family Agaraceae; genus Costaria; species Costaria costata. The sequence continues at coordinate 4,975 of JAYJME010004008.1, read as the reverse complement.
CAACCTTGAGAGGCAGATGTACGTGTTTGTAATCATTTCTATTGGCCTACAATCCCCCCGAAAACAACAAACCTGGAGGAATATAGAAAAGTCGTGCACTCTGTGCCACACACGTCGGCACTACCCCCTTAAGAACGAACTGACGTTACGTAATTATTACAAGCACCATTCGACGAGGCCACTATTCCGCCGTATTTTACACAGTTTGTGCGTAACGTTTGCCCAAATTAATGTTTTTGAAATCGGACGATGACGTTCTCTTCCCTTGGTTCTTGTGAGTTATTTGCATTTTTTTTCACGCTGTTGTTGTTCTTCCGTCGTAGAGTACGACGATAATCCGTAGTACAGGCGTTTCCTACGGTGCTGATTGACCCGACCGGTAGGAAAAACCGCCGCGCACTGTAGTATCGTCGAACGGTGTGGACCGTAAGAAATGCCACGGTTTATACGACGATTCGGTTGCAGAAATGCAGGGTTGGTGCAAAGCTGTTAATACAGTGTTGATACATTGCGTATGATAAGTACTCTGGCTAGTTGCTATACTGTATTGGCATACAATACATAAGCAAATATTAAAACGCCACAAACCCAACAGCTTTTAACCCGAACCGCACGTTTTTTGTACGGTACGGCTCATGGTGTAATTCCACCGTGCGCCGGTTTCTCTACTACTACGGTGCACGCTCAACCGCACGGGAGGAAACAACTGTTCCACGGACAATCGCACCGCACCGCACGGTACTATTCTTGAAAATTCAAATCCGCACCGCACCGTTAAGAGGACAAATCTCACCTCACCAGACCGCACGATCCCCCTCAACAATAAACCGCACCGTGCGATTCAGAAAATAGAAATACCGCATCGTGGTGCGGTTCAACACCATGAAAAACCTTGTTGCTTTTTGGATGCACGACACGCCATCATCTTTTGGATACATATTACACGCTGGACTCGCGGAGGGGGAAACCTGTGGTGTTTAGCTTTAACAGCCTGTAGTGTCCCAACGACATGCTGCAATCAGGCCCCTGTATGATATCGGTTCTTATCCAACAGGCACAGCATTGCTTCGAACAAACCTCACGAATAAGACTAACTCCTCTCCTCTTGTGTTGGGGTACTTCCCTCTGGATGACACGGCGGTTAATCACGAACGCTGAGGTGTTAAAAGACCACGTTGGTGCCAACTTGACGAAATACTGATCCTACACGTGTTTTAAATGCGTTCTCTCACGACGGAGAGCTCGTAATGGGAACGTCAGGCCTATTGGACAGAGCCTGGCAGTTTCGTAGTTTGTTCTGGCGGCAGAGTTCTGTCGAAATTTCGAGCAATGATACTAAATCCCTTTTGTTTGAGGGTTTGGTCTAGTTTTCCGATCGAAGGGTTGGTGCGTCTATGGCACGGCACCATGGCCATCAACAGCAAGACAACCAACGCCAACACGGCTCCGTCGGGCAGCACGAGAGACAGTTTTGAACAGTCTGCGCCTTCGACCTGGCTAGCTACGACGTGAACTTTCGCAGACTGTTTAACCTGGCCAATGCCGTAGAGGGATTCGTTGTCACCTCGTAAATCCATCCCCATGGCAAACCAAAGGACTTACTTGGGTGTTTTCGACCCCCACGATTTCGCTTCCACAGCAAAAAACAAAAGGTGCAGGGGTGCTTGAGCTTATGCAGCGAGACTACCCATCCGCGCTGGACAACAGGTTACACGACTTCGCATCAAATATCGCGGTAAGTACCTCCTTCAGCTGTGGTAGCACAACGCATGCCACGACGTCGTGACTTGCTTTCCAGGGAAGTGACCATCGACATTCGAACAGCTGTGTACGTACTGTACACATCCGCCTATTCGAAAAGTGCTGAACACCTAAACACAGCTACACACAGATAAAGTTTGAGCACAATGGCCGCACCTATGACAGTCATTGAGCCGTGGCCGCAGCTGTTGGGCTATGGACACCTTTGGCTTCCTGCTAAAAGGTACACTTCTTTTGTTTCGGAGCTAGAACTTGTCCTTTGTTAGAGCAACGGCTTCGTTCTTACGTTTGCCGTGTGCCAGCAAAAACCAATTCCTAGACGGCACGGTAATCTGTCTGATTTCATTAATGCCGCCAGATGAGCGAGGCTCGATGTAGGCATGCCCGAGAAGAAGCACGTCACTGCTCCAACGTTTCGGTTTGAACGGCTGAGACCACCAATACCGGGAAGATGTTACCACTCCAAAGCACAGCTTAGACGAACTCGCATCTGCGCCGCAACAGCGGGAGACATTTTTCGTGTGGTTTGAAATACCGTAAGACTGTAGTGCTAGTTTGGGTCTGGCAAGGTACGCGGCCGTACCACTACTGCCAGTACTACCAGCGGTTCGAGTATGCACCTCGTCGTGATGCCCATGTATAGACTAATGCAGCTGAACGTGTCCAACTGGTTGGCCGGACATTGGCGAAACATGCACGTGCCCTGTTGGATGCAAGTCTAACTTGGCTGAAAATTGTGCGCATGAGGTCAAACCACAGTGCTCCCTTTCAACTCCTTCTGACCATACGAATGCGTTTGTTTCAACTCGCTGAAATCAGGACACAGGGGCGAGCGCCATGGTGACTGGGCTTGGCGTTGCCTCGTCCAAGGCCATGATAGCCTCGTCGCTTAATAGCAAGGCGCGCAGGCATGACCCCGACGCGTACCGCTGTCAGAAGGTATCCTCGGGCTACATCCGCCTCATTGTCCAATGGCGAGAACAGGTAATGGGTTTGCCTTTATCAGACGTGCATCGTCTCTTCCCTTTGGACTGAGACCAGGAGACACAAGAGGCAAAGACGTGACGATACCGATACCACGAGCGAGGCCACTCAATGTAGAGAGAGGCATCATCCACCGTTTTGGTGCCGTTGAAGTACTGGTCAGAGTTTGACGTCGATGGCTGTGCGCTTCCAGGCCCTTCTAATACACCCAAGTGAATGTGAATCTTTATAATGATACTTTTGGTTCGCAAGAGGGCAACCTCTATAAAATTCGACGATTACCTGGGATCGAAGACTGGTAACTTTATAAGGGTCAGAGCTACACGCCGTCCCGGCGTTTTGCGTATCGTTCGTTCGGAGCACGGCTCGAGCGAAATGTATTATCAGATGTCCTCGCTGACTCCTAGGCGAGGTACGAGTACAGCAGTGGTGGATACGCGGCATTCCCTACGTTTATTTCGAACATAAACCATTTCTTTAAGAACCGTGGGCAGCTGGTGGGCGCTACGCCATAACCGAATATGCAGACACGAAGACCCTCCTACTTCCAACTAACGTGGGAATGGTAAAGTCTGATTGCGACGGAATCGACACCAAGGACAGTAGTTTTGGGTCGATCCTGGTCGTTGACTTCGTTGTCTGTAATGGTCGTACTGCTGCAGATGGTACTGTTATAGAGGGACGTGGGAATGGATGGTAGATGGTACTCCTGTAGAGATGGACGTACGATGTTTCTTCATAGCCGACAGGTGACTGACGCTCGGGATGCAGAGGCAGGCGCAACACCGGGTAGAAAAATGTGTGGTCTCGTAAGTAGTTTGTCTGCTAACCTTAACCCTAACCTCAGGTCCATGCTACGGTAGCAAGGGCTCATAAAATAAATTGCCCCCGCGCTTGTACGGCTCTGAATGGCTGTTAAAGGGGCCCCTCGACCTCGACCGAGGAGCTACTTACTGTAATACCAGTACAATACTGTAGTAAGTTTTTTATATCTCAGGAATTATATTTACTTCTGTTCGTGTATTTTTGTCACTAATAACAATAACGCAGTCTATGATATTGTCCTTCGGGTGGCGCATATAAATTGTACAATAGCCGGGGTTTGGGTGGCGTACGGAGATAATCGTGGGGCGAGCTCCAGCAATAATTTGGTGCACCTTCGTTTTAGCACGTGTTGCAGAACATAACATACACCTTTTTTTGGTTACATCGTATACACCAACAAAAAGCATGAGACGTACAGAAAAAGCTGAGATATGTACGCCAGACAGATAAATTGGCCCAATGTGATACTTTCAAGGCGCTGTCTAAATCCTTAGCCAGTGTAATCTTCCCTGTAGCTCCACTCGCGTATGCTGGTTTCTCGGGAACTCAAGCCGCCAGACTACGACTTCATGGAATCCTCCATCACACGGCTCCCGGAGACTGGCGTCCCACCAAATCAAGCCACGAAATAACTGCTACGGAATATGGAACCCCTCGTGCAACAGGACTGTTAGATTACAGTTGTTGTTCTCGCATTAACTCGTCGTCAGAATCAAGTCCGTGGTCTCAGGACAGGTTCTAATCAATAACTCTGTCTGGTGAACTGGAAGCATACCTCGGGAAAGCTATAAAACAAAAACAGGAATAATACGCATATAAACTACAGCAAATCGTACACCTCAGATGAAAAGCATGCGTTGTACGACTGACAACAGGACACTGACGCGATCGCATAATACCAAACAGTAAAAAGAAAAGAGAATTAATTGAAAGCTAAACGAAACGAACCAAACCAAATCGAACGGAAGTAGAAAGGGGAAAATAAAGGGAAATATCACGCAAGAGAATACGCGGACTTGCATACTCGCTAGCCTGCGGAAGGGAGGGGGGGGGGGGGGTTGGAGAACCCAAAAGGCAACATCAACCAACAAGAAGGGACACATGAATGAAAAAGTTAGAAAACGAATTACTCAGAGCAAAGCAGGAATAATGGAGAACGGAAAAGCGGGCAAAACAACGAGAGGAAGGAAAGGGAGAAACGAGTGGCATGCACTAGAGGCATACAGAAAAGCAGGGGAGTCCGGGCGGTACTGTACTAACAACTTACGACCAAGCGAAGGCACGGATCACGATGATTATGACCATGCCCAGGCGCCAGTCGTTTGGGCAGACCTCCCCCCTCCTCCCCACCTGACCAATCCCTAGCCCCCCTATCCCCGGTCGCTCCCCTCCCCCTTCCACACCA